>PVJO010023417.1:0-26154 GCA_004026905.1 Hystrix cristata | reverse complement strand
AAAAAATATTTAGGAGATTAGCACTTGTGCCGAACATGTACAGACTGCCCCCTTGCCATTGTTCCCTGAACAATGCGGTTCAACTATTTACACAGTGCTGACGTTGTACTAGCAGCTGACATAAGTATAAGCTGCTGGTATAAGCAGACTAGAGATGATTTAAAGTGCACAGAGGATGTGTATACTGTGCCATTTCATGCCAGCCTCTGGCGTGCTGGGGTTCTGGTATCCATGGTGAGGGGGCTGGGAATTGAGGCAGGGCAGTAGGGTGCAGCAGACTGGCTGAGGAGGTGGGTGACCTGTTAATCACAAAGTCCCAGGACACACGCATGGAATAGGTCCCTAAGCCTGCATAAAGAACCAATCAGAGAGTGCCAGCTCCAATTCTTCTGGCAAGATCTCAAGCAAGTTTTCCATAGGCCAGCCAAAGCCTGACCCCACCCGAGGAGTGGGCGAGACAGCCCCCTGAGCTCTGGGCTCCCACGTTCCCTCTCACAGCAGGCAGCTCTCACGTTGTACAGTGTACTTGTTTCTGACTTCTGCTTGGCCCAGACTTGCTCTGCAGAGCATGTTCCTTTTTCTACCTGCAATAAATGTAAAACCTTGCTGTCTTTTGGGTTTGTTTTGTCCAATCCTTTGTTCAAGACAAGAAGAACCTACAAACCAATTCTGGAAGGAGACCCCAGAACTCAGTGACAGTACCAACCCTCCTCTAAAACTGAGAGGCATGGTGACCATTGTTCAACCAAATCCTCCTGCCAGGATCAGTTTCTGGAAAATTTTAAGTAAACAGTAAACAAGATAAAGAAGTCCCTGCCCAGAGGTAGGCCCTTGGGCAGATGGGCTTTTACTGGATCTAGGAAGTGTGACCATAACACATGGTGAATGCTTACATTTTAAAAAATGTATTACAGCTGGGCGTGGTGATGCAACCCTGTAATTCCAGTACTCAGGAGGCTGAGGCAGGAAGATCACCATGAGTTAGGGCCAGTCTGGGCTACATCGTGAGTTCAAGGCCAGGTTAAGCCCCTGTCTCAAAAACAAAATTCTAGGCTGGGTATTTAGCTCAGTGGTTACAATGCTTGTCTAGCAAGCCCAAGGCCTTGAGTTTGAGCCCCGACACACACACACACACACACACACACACACACACACACACACAATCTAAAGAAACCCCCCAAAACAAAAAAACTCAAACAAAACAAAAAAGTATCACAGTAAGAGGCACATTGCCACAAATCCCCCTCCGGTACATCCCTTTGCTTCGAACACTTATCCCATCATTCTTGCCATTTGCTAAAGCAGTTCTGAGAGTCCTCTTTCCTGAGTGTCTTTAGCTTGCACAGTTGTGGCTGCCTCAATGTCCTGAATACACTCAAAATGTTTTCCTTTAGCAGTCATTTTTGACATTGGGGAAGAGCCAGAAGTTGCAAGGTGCCAGATCTATTGAATAAGGTAGATGAAGACACAGTGTTATATTTTCAAGAAACCATCTTTCCGTTGGATGGCACTCAACAGTAGCATTTGCCATGGCTTCTTTTTCCTTTTTGTATTCACCATATTTTTGATCACACCTTCTAAAGAGACTCGTGAAAGAGGACTTCCAGAACTGTTTCAGAAAATGGAAAGAAGGATGGGATAAATGTGTTCAAAGCCAGGGGCCCGATTTTGAGGGGAATTAATGACAATGCGGACGAAGACACACACCCTATTTTTGACCAGCTTTTGCACTTATCACCCTAAGCTGCTTGTTGAGGCTGGAAATGTACCCTTAGCACTCAACAAACCCCCGGGAAGGAAAGAATGGATTCCTCCCTAGAGCCCAGGGTGGGGGGACGATTAAGGCAGAGGGGCACATTCATGCTCAGAGAGATGAGATGGCTATCCATCAAGCAGGACTAGTGGGGAGCAGCTGCCGACCAGAAGCTGGGATTCTTGAGTTTTAGTCCAAGGTGGGGCTCACTGCTAGAAGATGACTGCAGAGAGCTAATCCAGGTTAATTCCCGTCAATTAATCATTAATGTGCTAGGAACTGCTGAGTTGAAAATAGGAATGAATGGTTTAATTTCAACGTAACCCTTCTTTATTCTCTCACGAAGGTTTTTCTTTCTCACATTTTTGTGACAGTGCCTAGTACAGTACCACTGGCATGTTGGGGGTGGCGGTGGAGAAACTGTCTAACATACAGACAGGCGCCCAGGGATTCTGCAGCCACCAGGCCACCGGGGAGTGGTGTGCGGCCCACGGGCATTTACAGTCCTTCTGGCCTTTTAAGAGCCTAAATTCAAAGAAGCTGTTCAAATTCAAAGGGTTTCTTTTAAGAGACATTGTTTCAATGATTAAAAACCAAGTTGAACATTATTTTAATTGCATTTGGTTAGGAAGACAGTGTTGATTAACACTGGGGAGCCCATTTTTGGGTTTCCAGGGATACAGGTGAGTCTCCTCGGATCCGAACCTCTACCTCTCTCTGTTACTTGGAACAAAAGCCTTAAAGTGGATAGTGATCACCCTTCTGCCGTCTGTGTTGGGGGAGGAGGGAGCACGGTATTTTAGACAGACCCTCCCTGATAAAATGCCAGGCGGCCACCCCAGTTCCTTGAGCATCTTCCGGCTCTTCCACCCCAATTCCTTCATTTATCCAAGGAAATTCCTTCTGGGTCGATTGCAGTCTCTCGCAAGATAAGGGACTATCTTTCCTGAGCTGAGCCCAAGCAGAACTGAGCCTTAGACCCAGGGGCCCGAGGCAGTGGTGCTCTGGGCAAAGTTACTGCGTTTCCATAAAGCATTTTCCCGGTCGGGTTGAGCCATCTGCTCAAGGTGGCGCCCAGAGGCGCAGACGGGGACTGCCGGGATTTGAACCTTCCGCCGCCTGCCCGCAGCCGCGGCCCGGAGGAGCGGGGCCGGCCGCGACCTCCCCCCGATGGGCGGGTCCCGAACAGCCCCGCCCCCGCGCGGAGGCCAGCGCAGCGCTGCGCGGCCCCGCCCCCCGCGGCTCCCCGCAGCTCCTCCCCTCGCCCATTGGCCGAAGCGGAGACCCTCCCCTCTGCCCAATGGCCGCCGCCGCGGCCCGGCCGTCCGCGCCCTGACTGGCCAGCGGCCCCGAGAGTGGCGGGGCACGGGCCAATGGGGCGCGGCGGCTCGATGAATGGCTGGCCGGGTGGGGAAAGCAGGAGGCGGTGATCCCGGCGGAGGGGGCCGTTCGCCAGCTCCGAGGCAGAAAGTGCCACGACTCCACACGCGCGCAGGCAGCGGCGGGCGGCGGCGCGGACGGCGGACGGGGCGGGCGGCGTCGGTGGCGGCGCCTGCAGCAGCTGGGCGGCTTCTCGGCGGCGTTGCGGCCGGCCGGGCTCTCGGGTTCCGGGCGGCGGCCCCTGCCCTCGGTCTCGCTTTCGCTGCGTCTCGGCTGCAGGTGAGAAACTTGGCCGGGCCTGCGGCGGCGGCGGCGGTGGCGGTGACACGTCGCGGCGCCCCTCCCCCGGGCCGCGTCGCCGTCCTAGTCGCGGTGGCCGCGGCCCCTGGGCTGCCGGGCGGCGGGGCGGGGGCGGAGGCGGGGGGCGTGGGCCGGGCGGGCAGCCGCGTCGGGGTCGTGGGCCGGCGCGACGTGGCGCCCCCGACCCCGGGCCACCGACCCTCGGCCCCTCAGCCCTTCAGCCCCCCCAGCCCCGGGCCCCCGGCCCCCGGCCCCCGGCGCCTCCCCTTCGGCCCGCGCCGCGCGCGCCGAAGTTGGGCGAAGAAAGTTGGCGGCGGCGGCGGGCGGGGCGCGGTGGCCGCGTGGTGACGTCGCCGGGCCGAGGCGGGGGTCTCCGACGGGGCGGCCGGGCCCGGTGCCGTCCGGGGTGGCGCGGGCCACTTCCCGGAGCGCGGCCCGCTGCGGCTCCCTCTGGCGGCCGGGCCGGAGACGGTTCCTGGGCCGCACGCAGTCGGCGCGAGGGCGCCCGGCGTCGGGGCTCCTGGTCCCCGCCCGCCCGCGGTCGCGACTCGGGGCGGGGGGGGGGGCGGGCACCTCCGGCCCGGCCGCCCAGCCCCGCGCGCTGGCACTCGGCCCCCCTGGCTTCCCGGCTGCACTCGGGGAAGGGGGTCGCCGGGCCGAGCTCCCGGGGCGCCGCGGGACCCCCGCCTGGGCCTCGGAGGGCGTCCGGAAAAGCGCAGTGCGGCCTCAGCCCAGCGTCCAGCCCCGTCTGAAAATCGGGGCCCCCAATGGCCTCCACTTGAGAAAACAGCTGTGAGACCCAGCACATGGAGGGAGGAGTCAACAAGTGTTGGCTGGCGCTGCAGAATGAACTTTGAGGGACGCACAGAGCTCAGTGTCGAGGTGGGCCTGGCCCCCCTTGCCTGCTGAGGACCCCTCTGGGCTGCAGGAGCCACACATCTGGATCCCACCCCTGGACCCTCTCTGGCGCTGCCCCCAGCCTTTCCACCCTGGCTCTCCTTATCTTTAACCTGGAGATGGAACCACCCACTCAGGACAGGGCCAGCGATCCGTGCAGGGAAGTGCTGGGACCTTGTGCAAACAGAAGGCAGTGTGGCAATAACCCGGAGGTCAGAGGTCAGGAGGGACTGGGAAGCACCAAGGAAATGAAACTTCAGAGGCTTGAGCCTCCCACATCACTGTTTGGTGGGCCGTTCACTCAGTGTGCAGACACCTTCTAGTTCGACTGTCTGCATGGAATTTTCTAGAATTTGGGGGCCTGGGCCTATGAGGCCTCCCATATTATGCTGACCCCTTGCAGTTCAGGAGCTTTCTCCAACCGCCCACAGCCTCCTCACTGTTGGCTAATCAAGATACCTCTGCAGCTGCAGTGTGCTGCCCAGTTCTGGTCGTTGTAGTTCGTTTGTGAACTTTCCAAAGGTCAGCCCGCTGTGGTCTGCCAACTTGTTTCCCTTCCAGAAGCAGCTTCCGGTTCTAAGGTCCTGGAGATGCCACTTCCCTCTGTATTTAAGGAAAGGAAGAGCGCTCAGGGCAGACCTCACAGTAAGTTTCTCTTTACCAGAGGCCCGAGAGAGGGACCCTTGGTTAGGCTCCGTGTTGCAGCAGAACTCTTTTTTTCCTACTTAAGCATCAGTTTCTCACCATCTACAGAGTTAGAGGGGTTCCTTGGTGTAAGAATGTTTTTTGTTGATGGAAGTTGTAAATAAATCCCGAATCGAGTCACATTTGAGCAATTACGTGCTTTGCTGGAATGAGCCCTCACTCTATAGGCTGCAGTAATTATATAGAACCAAATCCTGTTTAAATGATTGAATGCAAATGATTTAATTGGAATATTGGTTTACTATGTAGTGGGGATACCTTCTAAAAATGTAGGACTCCAGATTCTTCTTACTTGTTCTCCTGTGCCTGGGGGCTTTAACAGATGAATGACACAGAGTCAGTGGTTCTTTTTTGGGGGGAAGGGTGCTGGGGATCGAATTCTTGGCCTTGTGCTTGCAATGGTTCTTTTGAGACAGATTTTTCTTTGCCAAACTTGTTTCTGGTGGGTGTGTGTGTGTGGGGTGATCAGAATTAGGAAAGGAGGACTGTGTGGTCTCCCTGTACATCCGGGGCCCAGAGCAGTGCAGACCTGGTGGCAGAGGTGCTGGGCAGCCAAAGCCTGGAGAAGCTGACTGAGGGCAGAGCACAGAAAGGTGTTGGGGGTTTGAGAACAGAGTTTCCTTAATTAACACTGATTAAATGAGGTAGATGAGTACCCTGGTAAAATAGTCTCAGTAGTTATCTGATGATTTTATAAGACTTACTGTTAAAATCAGATTGCAGCTGGGCATGGTGGTGCATGCCTGTAATCTCAGCATTTGGAAGGCTGAGGCAGGAGGTTTGCCACGAGTTAGAGACCAGCCTAGACCACATAGTGAGTTCAAGGCCAGCCCAATCTACATAGCTAGACCTGTTTCAAAAAAAAAAAAAAAAATAGGGGCTGGGGATTTAGCTCAGTGATTAGAGTGCTTGCCTTGCAAGCACAAGGGCCTGAGTTCGATCCCCAGCACCAAAAAAAAAAAAAAAAAAAAAAAAAAAAAAATAATCAGATTGCATGACTTTAGCAGGCCCATTTTAGGGGGTCAGTATGATTGTCACTCATTCAGTGGGTAAGAACGAGGAGCCACAGGTCTGGAGTTGTTGGGGCTGTTGCCAGCTGCTAGGAGGTGTGGTCTCTGCCTTGTGAACATTCTGTAGGGCTGTATAATTCTACTTTCCTGGGACAGTAATTACCCAAGGGAGGACACTGATCTAGAAGATTGAAATAAAGAGTTTCAGTGGCAGGAAGTTGGAGTTGGTTAGACATGTGATGCAGGAAGACACTGGGAATTTCATTTCTTCACAAAGTGTCTGCTGGGCCTAAGACACGATACCTGAAAATGAGCAGGACCTTGTTCTCGCCCAAGAGAGGCTGCTGTCAAGAGTGGTATTGTCCAGCACCGTTGCCACAGACAGCTTTCAGGGTTAGATCTAAGACAGTTAAATAAAAGATTCAGTCTCTGAGCCATATTTCTAGTGCTTAGTACTCACATGCTGGTCAGTGTAGCTGTAGATCAGTTCCGGCCTCAGAAAGTTTGGCCAGCACTGGCCCAGGTTGGCTGCTGTTCTGTACACTGGTCTGTCTTCATCTTGATTGGGTGCTGGTGCTGTACTGCCAAGCCAGGTGAAATTGCTTGTTTTGTAGGTCACAGCAGTTGACTAGTGGCAGTTCATATGCTTCAGCCTAATAAACATCACTTTAGAAAGAGACCTGACTCTGCACTGTAAACCCCGTACCAAGGAGGGGGGCAAGTTTTATCTAATTGCACTGCATCAAGATGGCCAAATGGACCAAACAGAAAATAAACAGGTGTTAGGTAGAAAGCATATGGCTGAAAAGGAAAGTAGATTTTTTTTCTTTTTTTTTTTTGGCAAGATGTGGCTGTGTAGCCCAGGCTGGCCTTGAACTCACTGTGATGCTCCTGCCTCTGTCTCCCGAGGGCTGAGATTACAGGCATGTGCACCACTCCTGGCTGTAAAGCTGGTGTGGTAGCACACTCTTGTACTCCCAGTACTTAAGAGGCTTAGCACCCAGGAAGCTGAGGCAGAAGGACTGCTGTGAGTTTGAGGCCAGCCTAAACTGCACCGGGAGACCCTGCCTCAAACAGAAAACAAAGCAGGCAGGATGCTCATGGCGGCGAAGGAGGGTGCAGGCTCCACCCAGAGAGGCAGGCTGCAGCACAGAGTTCTGGGCAAGAAAACCCAACTGGGATAGCCAGAAATTCTCTTTTTTTTCTCTAAAAGAGCCTAAAACTCTACATTTTAATGAATAAAACATTCTCCATTTTTTAAAAGACAGCCCAGCTGTTTAATAA
Source organism: Hystrix cristata (assembly GCA_004026905.1). Classification (NCBI taxonomy): domain Eukaryota; kingdom Metazoa; phylum Chordata; class Mammalia; order Rodentia; family Hystricidae; genus Hystrix; species Hystrix cristata. Next base: position 18,825 of record PVJO010023417.1, on the reverse strand, counting down.
CAAGGGGGGCGCTGGACACACAAAGGCTGTGCTAAAGCCAAGTGAGTGCACCCAGGGCACCTGCTTGGAACTATCTCAACTCAGCCTCACCCAGACCTGGTCTGCTGACAGCCTGCCCAGGGTGAGGTCCAGAATTTAAAGGTCTGGGTCCAAGATGGTCTTCTGGCCAACTCTTGAGTCAGCAGATGATACTCATTATCACTATAAATAGCTGATAACTTCCGGTGCAATCTCAGAGGGCCGCCTCTGACCAGCGACGGATTAACTCCCTGCCTATCACTGCAGGAGCTTCATTTAAACCTTGGTTTTATGTCACTCTTCAGATACTAGCATGAACCCACCAGCACAAGACCTCAAAAGTTGTTCCCAAAGACAGAGCCTGCAAGTCCCAGTGGTCCTTTCAAAGTCACTGGCTCAGGAAAGTTGTTTACACAGCTGGACAGGAAAACACCAGCATGCTGGAAGGTGTCAGGTTTGGGGACCAGGTTGGTATGCCTGTCTTGCCAAAATCACCTAATTTAGGAATTATAAGACAGTTTATAAACTTGTTGCCCTTGCTAGACAGGAGAGAGATACACATTACCTGCTGAACCTAGAGGATGAACTACTGACGTGTCAGGTTTTATTTTATTTCATTTTAGTTTTTGGTGCCAGAGATCTTGCGCTTGCTAAGCAAACACTCTAACCACTGAGCTAAATTCCCAGCCCTGCGTATCTGGTTTTAAACCTGGGCATCTGTTCCCTGTTTCAAGAGACTCACACAGAATTTGTCTACATAGGAAAATGGTCTCCTGTGAAGTCTGTAAGTTAATTTCCTATAATGCTAATTGGCCTTCCCTGCCCAGTTTCTATTTTAATTTTTTTCTTATCAATGCTATTTTTTGTTTTTTAATACAGGGTCTTGCTATATAGCTCAGGCTGGCCTCAAACTTGCTGTGATCCTCCTGCCTCAGCCTCCCGGGTGCTGGGCTCACAGGCATGTGCCACCATGCCCGGCCCTGCCCTGGTTTATGTGGTGTGTGTGCTGGTGACCCTGCGGGGGCTAGAGGGCATCCATCATGGCCTGGCTCAGCACCAGCCTCCCCGTGGGGCTGCAGCGTGGGGCAGTGGGGAAATGAGGCTGGGGCCCTGCTCCCAGGAATAAGTCGTGTGACTTTAGATTGTCTTTTCTCCTCCCCGGGCCTCTGTGCCTCTCATGAAACAGACCTAGGCCAGATGGCTCCATTTTCCAGGCCCAAACCTCGGCTTATCCTTGAGTCCTGCTCTCAAACCTGTTCACCTCCCTCAGCAAAGCCATTGGCATTACCTGCAGACACAGCCGCACTGGGCCCTGCTCTGCTTTTCCCACCTGCTCCAAGACCTTGCCTGCCTCCAGAGGGTCCCCAGCTTTGCCTTCACCCTGCCATCTCACCTGTCCCAGGGCCTTCTGGGCCATCTCAGTTCGGGCTGCCCCTGTGCACCCTGCCCCTGGCTCAGGGCTCTGCCTGGCTATCGTCTCTGCCTGGGGAGCTTCTCCCCAACACCCCCCGAGGCTCCCCATCCACTTCAGGTCTGGGCCACCTGTTTAAAGTGGCGCCTGTCCTGTCTCTTGGTGTCCCTTCCTTGTCTCTCTGCTATTCTGCTCATGGTGTCCTCTCATGCCCACCACTGGTGTCTTAGTGTGCCTGACTTTATTGTCACCTTACAGCGTGAGGACACTCTCTGCTTTGTTCCTGAGGTGTCCTGTGTTGGGGCGGAAGTGGTGCCCAGTGGATGCCCCCTCTTGCTGAGCTAAGGTGAGATGATTTCCACTGCTTGTGTGCTGCAAGTATATTATCATTCAGCTGGAAGTGGTCTGGATTCCTAGAGCATCAGCTGTAAACACAAAAACATACCCCAGAGCCAAATGCAAGTGATTTTTGGATCACCTCCAGCTGGGCTCTGGGTGAGGCATCCACAGGGTTTTGAGGAGTGGCGCGGTCAGGCTCGGAAGGTCCCTGCCCTGCCGGTGAAGGCCAGAGGTTTCAGTCAGTCGTAAGGGCAGGTTCAGGTGTTCCTGTCACCCTGGGCTTCTTGGGGTCCCTGGGCTGTTTGTTGGCAGCACCCTGACAGGACCAGTGAGCATCCTGTATCCCTGTGTGAGTGACGAGCACTGGGTGGCTCGCAGTGTGAACTGGCTGCACGACATGTCTGGGCTTGCTGGGAAAAAGGTGGCTTTGTGTGGAGTGCAGAAGTGTGTACTTGGGCGGGGAGCAGGGCTGCACTGTCTTTTCTGTTGGTCGCATTGAGGTGTGAGGGGGTTGGTGAGATCCTGCTCCCCTAGGTCCTTGGCGAGGGGACTGAGCTGCTGCAGGGTGGACTAGCTGGAGAGAGTGTGGTGAGTCTGGCTGCACCTTTCTGTCCTCCTCCTGCTTTAGGCAGAGAAAGGAAAGTTGGGACATGTGACCCGCTCCTCACAGCTGGCAGGGGGACCCATGTGCACACCTGGGTGGAGGTCTTCTGGGAGTTACACCTCAGCTGAGTCGCAGTTTGATTCTCTGTGGAGTCGGTTGCTGATAGGAATGAGGTGCAGGTCAATTTTTGTTGAATTCTTTCTTATTTCCTGTCAGTTCTGGATATTTGTGCCATAGTAATTAGAAAAATCTTAGTTTTCAGAACTTAATCACAGTGAGTGAAGGAGGGAAGAGATGAAGAGGAAATGAATGATGGAAACCCTCAGTGACATCTTCTTAGTGATGTGTTGGGACTTCTGAGAGGCCAGCTGTAGCCAGCCACTCTCTGCTGCCCTAAGTGGCTTCCCTCTTAAGGTGAAGGTCTTGAACTTGTTTGTGTAGTTTTGATTTCTTTTTTCTTTTTTTTTTTTTTTTTTTTTAGACAGAGTGTCTGTGTAGTTCAGTCTGGCCTTGATCTCATGGCCATCCTCCTGCCTCAGCTTCCTGAATGCTGGGATTACAGGCATGTGCCAGCATGCCTGGCCAGTTTTGAATGTTTAAGACTGAGGATGACAGTGAAGCGGGCGTGGATAAGTCACTGCCCTGGGCACGTCAGGAGGTGACACCTGCCTTGACCCTGGCCCCTAATTCCTTTCTTTGAGAGAGCAGTTTTGAGCATGCATGGAATGGGGAGTTGGCAGCAGGAGCGGGGCTCTGAGCCTCAGACATGCCCCTGCTTCAAGGTCCAGGGGTGCGTTTCCTAGATGGCATACATTTTGCTGAAGTAAAGCACATGTGTGCGTGTATGTGTATATATACGTGTGTGTGTGTGTGTGTGTGTGTGAGTGTGTCTTGGGAGTCCAGAGCTCAGTACATTTCTGTGACTCTACCCTTGTTTTGCTGCCACATCCATTGTTTCTCCTCCAACTCTTCTGGTGCCCCTCTGTCCCTTTGCAGTTCCGCTCGCCCCCACGGAGCCCTGCTGTCCGGTTTCTGGCACCTCAGGTTGGCTCTGCCGGTCTTTGGGCTCATGTGCTGCATGCCTGTGCATCCCCCAGCATCCACACTGAGCTGGTTGTCCAGCGGTCGCTCATTCCTTCTCACTGTCGCCTAGCATTGTGGTGTATGGATGGGCAGAGCAGTTCCTCTGCTTGCCTCCAGATAGGCGCGTGGGGAGCTGCTGTGGTGGCCCCTGGTAGCACAGGGTAGATGGTTTGGGCCCTGACCTGAGGTGCGCGCCACATCCGCGTTTCTAGGAGTGGAATCATGGACCTGCACAGAGGCTCATGCTCAGGTTTAGAGGAAAGCACCAGCCTCTTTTTCCAAAGTGCTTGTACTAATGAGCCTCAGAATGTGTTGTAAGGTGGCGGGCTTTCCAAAGGCGCTGGAATGGAGTTTGCGGTGAGAACGGGCTCCCTCTTGCCAGAGAGTGCTGTGTCCCTGCGATGGCCAGGCTGTCTGGCCCATGGTTTGTTAGCATCAAGGTGCACTTTGTGGGGGCTCGCGAAGGAGGCCCAGTGTTTGTTGGCAATGAGCAGATGCTTTTTCTTTACCACGAACCCCAAGTGGAACAGCAGGTCCTTGTAAGATTTCAACGAGTGAAGTGTGAGGCCCTGCTCATGCTTCTAGTTGGGAAACAGACCTCCCTCTCGGGTGAGTGTTGTGGGGATGTTTTTCAGGGTTTACTCCCTCGTCATCTGGGGGGACACATTCCTGCACCCCAGTGGGTGCCTAAAATCACATACCTGTGATAAAGCTGAATTACAAATTAGGGCCGCTAAAAGATTAACAACAATAGCTAATAAACTAATAAAGTAGAAAATCACAACAATTCAGTGTAAGAAAACATCAGCGGATGTGGTCTCCCTCAACATATCTTAGTGCGGTGTCCCCCCTCCTGGTCGCGGCGTGAGGTGACACAGGCATGGTGACTTGGATCAGGCTGCCTGTGACCAATCAGACACAGTTCAGCCTGGCTGACTGAGGGGATATTGTGTGGCCTCCCTTTTCTTCCAGAGCTTGGTCAGCTCGGATGTGCTGCGGCTCTGAGTGGCCCAGTGCTAGGTGTTGGTTGGCATGAGATGGAGACAGCGAGGCCAATTGTCTGGACCAGTGTTGGACATTGGGCTGGGGAAGTGCTGGAGAAGAGGTGGCGCACCTCCTGAAAGACGGACTAGCCCTCGAGACCTGTGGCTGCTTGAGGCGTGCGGGGCAGAGATGAGTGAGGGTAGCTTACTAGGAGAGTAGGTACTGCCCAGGGCTCTAGTACTGGCAGGGAGAAGGTGAGTCCAGGGCTGGGGTGCGGCTCAGCAGGAGAGCCTGCTGAACATTTGGGGGGGCCCTGGGTCCCCCCCCAGCATCCCCAAAAGAAAGAGAAAGAAACATTTTCCCTGCTGGAGCCGGGGGAGCCAGAGCCCGAGAGGTGGGCACGAGCCGCTGTCCCCCGTGCAGATAACACGGCCTGGTGCCGGGAAGCCCGGAGCTGTCCTGAGTTGCCTGCATCTGACAGCGACCTGGACAGACAGAGCTCCCGAGCCAGGCATGGGCAGGCAGGGCTTTGAAGGGCCACTCCTGTATCCAAGGCTCAGCGAGCTCTGAGAGTAATTGCAACCGGAAGATGAACAGTCTGTCATTACGAAATACAAGGAACTGAGTGCTGACTGTCCACAGCACTGTGAACGAGAAACAGCAGGGACTGATTGGTGAAAACCTAGGTTGGTGGAGTTGTTGGTACAGATTTTACTGGAAGTAATAGCAAGATTGAAAATATCTTTGAGAACAGGAAGTTATAATATGACCTGGCATTTTAAAAAGGAACCCAGTAGAACTTGCAGATAGAAAAGTTCAACCATTTTTATAAAAATCCAGCAGATAGGTTTATTGGCAGCCTAGACAGAACTGAAGAGAAGAAATGGATTGGATGGTAGAAGAAAAGAAAAGATTGAGGATTATCTTAGAGAACCAAACAGATGAGTAATTTGTGAAATGGCTTAAAATCAGGGAGGGGGGTACTGAGAAGTGTCTAATTAGGCCCCAGGAGGGGACAGCTAACAGAGCCAGTATTCGAAGATAAGTGACTGAGAATTTAACAGAGCGGATGGGCAAACCCAAGACTTAATTAAAACCAACCCAAGTAGAATAAAAATAAATCACATGTAGATAGTTTAGCGATGTAATAACTAGAGACAGAAGTCTAACAGTGAAGGTGAAAGGATCACATGAAGACAGATCAGGAGTCCCTGGTAGATCTTCACTGAAAGAAATTCTCAAGGATGTTCCTGGAAGGAAGATGAGACCAAGTGGAAAAGAGTGAGTGAGAGCAGGAACAGGCGAGGAGGTGTTGGAAAGGTGGTGGACGCTTGTGGATCCCAAACAAAGGTGAAAGAATGGGTGTAGTGTTTGGGATTGAATAGGTGTGACTGTAGTGCCTGGGTGGGAGAGGTAATGGGATTAATGGGGGAGGGTAAAGGTTTAATTTGAAATTTTGTGAACCCTGCATGTTGATTTTTAAAGGTAAATTACTGTAATAGTAGAGGGGAAAAATGAAGCATTTTAAATCCCACTTCAAAAAAGAGATGAAAAGAAAGTCAGGACAGGAGAGTAGCACGAAAGAAAATACAGATTTAAACCCCAAATATGTCGGCATTCATATACAATTCCTAAAACTGTAAATTTCCTAAATACTTCCGTAAAAAAATAAAGACACTGTTCATATTGGTTTTTAAAAGTCCAGCACTTACAGTGACTGAAAGATCCGGAAAGGGTGAAAGTAAAAGAATGGGAGAAGGTGCACTATAGAAATACTGTTAAAAGAAATTGACATTGTATTAGTGTCACATAAAGTAGACTTTAGGGCAGAGTTTTTATGTAGACATTTTATAGATAGAAAGTCATTGCATAACAGTAAAAGTTCAGTTTGAAGATTTAGCAATTTTAACTTTGGAATTAACATGGTCTATAAAGTCAAAATTGACAGAATTTGTAAGAAATGGCCAAATCTATAATTACAATAGAGAATTTCAGTAATCTTGTCGGTAAGATTACTGATAGTTTAATAGACTAAATAAGGATTAGAAAATGTCTTGAAAGGAATAGTGAGAATACTACTTACTAAAACCTGTGTAGCATTGGGTGTGGTGACGTATGCCTATAATCCCAGGACCTGGGAAGCTGAGGGAGGAGAATCACCAAGAGTAAGGCCAACATGGTCTATACAGTGAGACCCTGTCTCAGAAAAACAAAAACCAAAACCACAAAAATGTACATGGCTAAAGTAGTACTTACCAGGAGATTTGTAACTTTAATGCTTTCAGAAAGAGAAAACGGTGAAAATGCACCAAGCATCTATCTTGAGATGCAAATTAAAACCGAGTAGGGAGCAACAGTAAGAGAATGAATGAGGCAGAAAACCTGTGTAGAGAACCTTGGCAAAGTCTTACCTTCATCCTCAGAAGAAGAGATTTACTTGACATGTCTCAAGCAAAACTTATCAAGAGAAAGGCACAGATAACTAATGTCAAGCCTGTAAAATTACTTCACCACAGATACCGTAGACATTAAAAAGATAAATGGTCACTACGAAGAACTTGTGCTAAGTGAAAGTAAATTGAAAAGTTGATACTGTGGGTATTTGTAAAAACATAGATCGTGAAGTGGGGGTTACATTCCACATCATATGTGGGAAGCTTTCTCATCTTCATATGCCAGGAAATGTGCAAGTTCTGACATGAGTTAAGTTTCTGGAAAGTATAACTTAACACTGAACCAAGAAGAGATAGAAGACCTGCATGGTCCTATAAATTATTAAAGAAATTGGATCCATAACCCTGTCTTCTCACAAAGAAAACACTAGACCCACTTGGTTTCACCTCTTTGTTCCTAAATGTTTAAAGACCAGGCATTCCAGTTGTCCTTGAACTCTTCAGAAAGAAAGGGCGGAACCTGGTTCTGATGGAGCCTGAGAATAGAGGAGGGAAGGAAGCCGCAGGCAGAGCTCAGCACAGACCCGGCCCAAAGCGTGTACAGCGAGGAGCTCCTGTTTTGCCCCAGGAGCGCCGCTCGGTTTAGCAGTTAGAACTAAGTTTGTGCCCATCTCCTGCACCAGTGGGGGCCAGCAGAGTGGAGCGATCATGCTGACGGATCCAGAGAAAGTGCTTGATGAGGTTCAGCATGGATTTGTACAAACCACGGCTGGACAGCAGCTTCTCTAGCCTTCTCTGAAGCGTGTGTGCAGAAGCCATAGTGAACATCATGCTGAACATCGAGCCCCACATCTTGCCGTTTGATAGCAGGAAAAACAGGCCACCTGCTGTCAGCCCTTATCTTTAGCATTGTTTTGAAGGATCTGTCCTGCGTAAATATTCGAGATAAATGAAGTAAAACATGCCAAGATTGGGAAGGAACAAAACTATGATTTTTACACTCTTTATACGTGATAAACTTTATTTTTTTGTGTTTTTTTTTCTTTTTGGTGATAAACTTTAAAAATCTGCAAATGAGTTAGTAGAATTAGGCAGCATGCTGGGGGAAAAATTCTACCTGAATCAATTATGTATCTCTATACCAGCAACAACTAGAAAATACAACTTAATAGATCATGTGCAAGAATATAAAAACTAGGGCTGGGGATTTTGCTCAGTGGTTAGAGTGCTTGCCTAGCAAGCACAAATCCCTGAGTTGGATCCCCAGCACCAAAAAAGAAAAAAAAAAAAAGAATGTAAAAACTAGCCAGGGGTGGTGCATGCCTATAATTCCAGCACGCTTGAGAGGCTGAGACAGAAGGATCCCAGGTTTGAACCCAGCCTGGACAATGTAGTGAGATCCTATCTCAAAAAATTTGAAAAAAAGGTTTGGGGATATAGCTCAGTGTTTAACCTTGCATTAAGTCCCTAGTACTGAGGGGAAAAAAAGTATAAAAACCATAAAGAACCAAGAAATAACTTTCCAAGAAGGGAATGTTGGGGTGGGGGGATAAGTGTATGAAAATGCCCTGGCGGACCCAGTATTTCGTAGAATTAGTGTGGACTAATAAAAAACATACGGGGAGAAAAAGGAAGCGTCTTTCCAAAAATATCAAGACTCCATGGCATTCTTTCTTCCATCAAGGCACCTGTTTTTCTGATTAGATTTGAGTCTTCTGATTAGATCTGTAGTGAATGCATCCTGCTAGGTATCTGGTGGGTCACTCAGCCAGCTCCAGGTTTCTGGTCTTCACCCAGGGTGCGGTCTGCTGGTGGCAGACGACTCCTGCTATCTGGTGCTCTGTGTAGGAAGCACTCTGGGCCCGCGCATCCTAACTGTCCTGTTTTCAGAAATCGGCGTACTTGCTTCCTGCCGGGCAGGCATATTTTCTTCATGGCAATGTGAAGCCTGTGGTAAGCTCACAGAAGATTCAGGTCTATTTAAATACCTGTTTTTCCAAAGATGATTTTTTTCTTTTTTGAAGAAACACAAAAACATGTCAATTCTTTATTTTTTTCTCAGGCATAAAAATTGAATCGGAAATAGCTGATGAATAAGCAAAGGCTTTTAACAAGATACATTTCTATTTTTAGTGTTTCAGCTCTTCTTTACACTAAGTAGCATTGTTTGTTTTTTTAGCACTGTTTCTTTAAATTAGGAATTCCATTATTTCTCTCCTCATAACAGAGAAATAAATTCATTCAGAACACATTTTTTAGTTGCATTTTCTTAGTTTTTCTGGATTAAAAAGAATCAGAGATGACCTTTAAAGTTTAAAATTTGATTCTCTGATGTGGTTTTAGACATGTTAAAGTCCCTAAGGTTAGGAGGTGGTGCAGAGATGGCCCCGGAGGAATGACCAGCCTAGTCTAAACTGACCTTGGGAAGATGTGGGTGGAGTCACAATGCCGCCATCTGTCCTTGTGCCCTTATGCAAGACCTGAGCCCTTGAAGGGCCACACCTGCAGTCACGGAGCAGACATTTTTCTAGTCAGTGGCTAGGACTGAGGACAAATGAACACTCACCTGTTTGTCCTGAGGCAGTGGGCAAAGTCTCCTGCAAATTTTTAACAGGAGGTCCCCACTTCTAGTAAAAATTAGCCCTTCCCCTAGGGTCTGGTGGGCGCAAAGGTAAGACCCCTGTGTAGGGGGAAGCTGCTGCTGATAAAGACCCACCAGGATAAAATACCATGACTGTTAAAGGCAGAAAATAAGGTGGAAAAACAGAAGTGGGAGAAAATGACCCATGAAAAAAAGCCAGGCAAAGTTGGAAAACCCAGTAGAATAAATAACTCAGGGGACCAGCTCGGCTCAAGAACTGATTAGGTTCAGCGAAGAGAGCACCTTGGTGCTGCGGAATGGCGGTCTCAGGCGGGTTGACCCGAAGCACCAGGGCAAGGCCACCGTCCAAGAAGGAAGTGGCCACGGATGCTCCCAAAGTGTTGGAGCAGGAGGACTTCTCCAGCTCAGGAGTCACAGGAAGCCGGAGCAAGAGTAAACACACACCTCCCTAGAGCCCCAGAGACGGAGGATCCTGGAAGTAACGAGAGCTAAAAAAGATAAAGCAATGACAAGCTTGCTGACAGCGGATTTCTCAGCGGTGATTCTCCCACCAGCACCCCAAACGGCAGAGGACTAAGCAGATGGTATCTTCAGGGTGGAGAGAGAAAGCTGTCAGCCTGGAGCTCTGCACTCAGCGCACTGATGAAGAGTGAAGGGAAATGAGGTCTGGTGTAGCTGAAAGAATTGAGCAGAGCTGCACCTTGGCGAGACCCTGAAATAGGAGAGTACACAGGAGGCTGTGGTGGGCAGAGGGGAGCATTTTGGGAATTTCAAGAAGACAGCAAGGGCAGTCCTGGGGTCTGTGACTAAGATGCAAAGGGAGTTGAGGACGGGGGGCTGTAGGCCCAAGAAGGGCACCCGCTTGTGGCCTTGGTCCTTCTGCTTTGGAAAGGTGACCAGAGAAGCATTAGTGAAATGGAGTCAAGTCTGTCTGTTAGGAAAGTGTAAGAGTAAAGAATATTTTGTTTTTGTTTTATTTAGTTTTGTTTTTGGTGTTTCTTGAGACACAGTTTCATTATGTAGTTCATGTTGGCCTTGAACTCACTAGCCCAGGCTGGCCTCCCAACTTGTAGAAATCCTTCTACCTCAGCCTCCCCAGTGCTGGGATTGTAGGTGTGTGCCACTATGCCTGGCAAGAACGTTTTACGTATTTTTTTTTTAATGAGGGTACTCACTGAAAAAGTAGAAATAGGATGTTTAACTTCCAAACTAAAGGAAAAAGGATAATATCTAAATAATCTTAATAGAGTACAGAAAAGAAGAGGAACATAAGAAACAGTGTTATAAATAGGAAGTGTAAAATGAGTATAAATGAGCCCAATTATATAGGGAATCACAGTAGATGTTGGTGGACTAAGCCCGCCAGTTAAATAGATGAATTGCCACTGGTCTTAAAATAAAATTCAGCCGTATACTATTTTTAAGAACCCTGGTTAAAACATACAAACACAGAGGGCCTGAATGTGAAAAATAGAGATTCCAGGCCAATATTAACCTCATAAAAGCTGGTAAACTTTTAAAATAATCAAATTAGATTTTAAAATAATCAAATTAGATTATCAAAATAATTCATCATTAGGATGAATAGGGTCCCGGTAGAGTGGGGGGAGGGGTAGTAGGCACTTAGCCAGGAAGATGTAATTCTGATTTTGTTTACCTAACAGGATGGTCTCCCAATAAAGCAAAAATTGAGAGATTCCAAAAAGAAATTGGCTAGTTCATGATCATGATGGGGAAGTCAGGCAGGGAGAAACCTAGCAGTGCTGTGAGACGATAATTCAGTTGAAGTAAGGGTATACGCAGGGCCCTGCACTGTATAGCATATGCATAGATTTATAAAAATTGACCACAATCTAGCAAAAATAGCCAAATATTACGTGGTCTAAATCAGTATTTTTCAAACTGTAGGCCCAGCCTCAAAGCCAATTTACTTTGTTGTAAAAAACATTTTCAGTTTTTTGTTGGCGTAGAAAATCTGGTGTAGCCAGGGATGGTGGTGCACGCCTGTAATCCCAGCACTTGGGAGGCAGAGGCAGGAGGATTGCTGCAAGTTCGAGGCCAACCTGGGTGACATAGTGAGCTCAAGGCCAGCCTGAACTACATAGTGAGACCCTGTCTCAAAAAAAAAAAAAAGAAAGAAACAAAAATATGGTGTGTTACACATACTCCTAGGATTGAGTTCCTGTTTCATGAGAATTGTGGGGGTTTTTTTGGGTACTGGGGATCAAACTCAGGGCATTGTGTTTGCTAGGCAAGCGCCCCATGAGAATTATGTTATTTACCTTGCATCTATGTACATTTTTATACACTAGTGTGTGTGCATATGTGTGTATCCAAGTCCATTTCCTAGGACACATGAAAAAGTTTTGTTTCATCTAGTTTTGTTTTGTTTTTTTGATCATGAATGAAAATCTAAAAGCTTACCTGGGACAGTTAAATTAGGGTTTATCAGTGATCATTCAGGTCCTCTGTATTAGAAGAGCTAAACATGCTGTTAAGTCACAAGTCAAGGAAGAAATATGTGAGAATTAAATATCTCTTACAAAAGAGGGCCAAAAATTAATAAATATGCATGTCAAGAAGTTGGAAAGAACAGAATAAAACAGTGGAGGATGGAGGAGTGAAAATGAGTTGGACTGTAAACCCAAAAGCTGGTTCTAGAATCCTTAAAATTAAATCAGCAGTTAATAAATCAGCACTCCCCGTTCTTCCTGCTTCAAGAAGAGATCTCCAAACACCCTGATAGTTTTACTGCCTCGTGTAGTCATCCAAACTACAAAGCAGCGATAACCACGCTTTTAGAGAAACTGTCCCAAAGAACAAGGCCACTGGGATAATCCTTAGCTCATTCTGTGAGAAGTGAGTAGCGAGTGACTGTGCTACCAGGATCAGGGACAGCCAGAGAATGACCTCATTTTTCCACTTCAAAACACATAGAAATCCCATGTAAAAATAAGAACAGAGCAGATGTAAAGATAATATTTTAAAAGAAAAAGATTCTTTTCACCAAAGACTCTGTATACCATAGAAATCATCTGTGAGTTAACAGAGTGTGTATTACAGTAGTTCCTCCCATCCACGATTTCACTTCCTGCTGTTTCAGTTACCCACAATTAAGCATGGTCTAAACGTATTAAAATTCCAGAAATAATGTATAAGTTTAAATTGTGCACCAGCCCGAGTAGTGTGATAAAATCTCATGCTGGCTGGCTTCATCCTACCCCGACACCAGTTAGCCCTTGATCCAGTGGTGCATCCTGTGTGTGCTACCTGCCTGCAGGTCTGAGTTATCAGAGTGATTGCTGTGGTGCTGCAAAAGTAGCCTTTGTTTTACAGGAGTATGATGTGGTCAATTGTATTACAGTATGTTATTATAATTGTTCTGTTTTATTGTTACTAAGCTCTTTCTGGGGGGCACGGTACTTGGGCATGTTAGGCAAGCACACTGATCCCTTACTGTGCATAACTTCCTAATTAAACCATCATAGTTACGTGTGTATAAGAAAAACCTGCATGTGTTTGATACTGTCTGGTATCCCCAGCAGATGGGGTAGGCTGCCATAATATAATTCAGCACATTACACATTAGAGGAGAAGTGTCAAATGATAACACAAAGCATTCACTAAAATCCAACCCTCATTGTTTTTGAAGGTAATATCGCTATTTAACCTGAGGAAATGTTTCCATGAAAAACTTGGCAGTCAACACTGTGATGGTGAAACACTAGAAGGGAAACCTAGGAATGCAGTGGGGAACTGTCCCCTCCCTGGCGACACGGGTCTCCTCAGGGGTGCCCTGGCACATAGTTCAGAAAGTGAGAAACAAGACTGCCCCCTCCAGGTTTTTTTGAAATGAAGAAATGAAGGAGAATCTACATTGACAAACTCCAGATCTGACAAGAGCTTAGCATAATAACGGCTCAGTAAATGATCTGTATGTAGAGATGTGTAACTTTGATGAAGGGAGACAAGGAAGGAGGGAAAAGTGTGTAACTTAGCTGGTCATCTATGTCTGGAAAATAGAAAAACTAATTTACAAAAGATCTTTTTTTTCTCTCAAACATTTAAAAACAGCAATTAACAACAAGAAGAACAAAAAGGTATGGCAGACTTTTCTAGGGAAAATCAAAAACTTTCCAAAAGTATGAAAGAAAACATTTAGATCACTGTGAGTGAGAAGTTCCTGCTGTTGCAAGCGTTGGTCCTCCCTGGGTTTATCTGTGCCACCATGCCAGCTTCACTGGTATGTTTATTTTTATTTTTATTCTTTTTTTTTTTTTAATGTGGGATGCTGGGGGTCGAACTCAGGGCCTTGTGCTTGCTAGGCAAGCAGTCTACCACTTGAGCTAAATCCCCAACTCCCTAGGTTTTTCTGCAAATGGAGTATGACTCAGATAAAAATCTTGGTGGGCGTCCTGGTCTTCCGTAGGTGGGACGGTGTGGAGGACCCATACACAGTCCCTGGATGGAGCAGAGAAAGGAAGAGGTGGCCAGGGAGAGGGCTGGTAATGAAGCTGCAAAATGCTGGTGGGGCTTGCAGTCCCCTATGAAAGTAAACATGCAGTGACCTCTGAGGGTGCGCCTGACTGCAGAAAGCATAACTGAAGTTCTTGGGAGAAGTCACTTCTAAACAGCAAAAGCGACTTCCCTCTTGGTGGTCACCTGGAGGATGGGACCTTGGGGACAGAGAGCAAGGGAATGAGGGCAGTTCCTTGCTCTGTGGTAGAACTGTCACACTACAGTTCATAAATTTTAGAAACCTAGATGTGCAGGAGTGTGGATTGTAATTTGTAGTCTAGTTACATAGTACAGGAATTAAAACAAAGGACCCCAAGTTATGTGGATCTGCATAATAAATCTCAAAAAGTCGAGGTGAGCCTATAGTCCCAACTCCTCAGGAGGCTGATGCAGGAGGATTGCTGGAGCCCAGGTGTTTGAGGCTAGCCTGGGCAACACAGTGAGATGGTCTCAAAAACGTAGTAAAAAAATCATTGCCACATAACACCTGTTTTGTCCTTACATACCAGTTATTGGCATGCAAAGCGGCTTTATGTATTTTTTGTGGAAATGCATGTTTGTAACAGTGTGTACATGTGTGGAATGGATAGGTGACTGAAGGAGACGTCATCTGCTCATGTGTGTTCATGTGTGTGCACGCGTATAAGTGTCTGAAGTCAGTGGTAGGATTGGGTAGACCTGGGAGGTGGGCAAATGGATGTTCGTATTTTTCTTACTCCTGAATGTCTGAACTGTTTCATGACAGAGGCCGCGTATCCCTTGCCCAGAACGATTGGACCAGGAGTGTTTCACATCTTGGATGTTTTCGGATTTTGGAATATTTACATAATCATAATGAGGTTTCTTGCCCATAGCACTCGAATCTAAGCACTGAGTTCATTTCTGTTTTCTCCACGCGCGATCCCCACAGCCTGAAGTGATGTGAAGAATGTTCTCAGCGTGTCTGGGTTCTGCCTGAGACCTGCCCTTGAGGTCAGCACTCAGGAAGCTTTGGCATTTGGGGCAGTTGAGATGTCAGGGTTTGGGTTTAGGAAGGCTCAGAGCTTCCTCTTTAAAAGTGAGACGCCAAGTCTGGTGCAGCCGCATCCGTTAGAAGCGCCATTTCCGTGCCATCGTGTTTTACTTCTGTGCCCTCCTGAGGGCGATGGATCTGGAAGGGTCTGCTTTGGCCACCCCTTGCCTGTGGCTTTTTGGGCATCCAGACGTGGTCCTGTGAAGCAGCCAGGCAGTACAGGGACAAACCCTGGAGGTGCTTTGGGGGTCCCAGCTTGCTCAGGCTGAAGAGTTGGGGCCAGTGCTTCCTTTTGTCTCCTAGTCCTAAGGGCAGAAGAGCTGTTTGCCTGGAGCCTGGAGCCTGGAGGAACTTGGCGGGCTTGAGTCGCTTGATGAGCTGGGGTGGCCTCATCCATGAGTGTGCAGCACCAGTGAGCCTGCGAAGGGTCACATCTCACAGGCGTCTACGGAGCTGACCCCGGGGGGTTCCTCATCAGGCCTCTTGGGGTGTGGTGGGCACGCGGCCAGCCGCGCGTGCGTGCGTGCGTGCGTGCGAGAGCGAGCGAGCAGTGAAGCCCTGGGGTGCTGACCTTCAGAGAGTGTCGGGGCCTCTCTCCTCTCCGGGATGTGCTCGCGCCCCACCCAGCGGACAGCAGAAAGGTGTCTTTCACTGCCTTTGCCGCGCTGTCTCAGGGAGGCTGCCTTTGCAGTCAGCGCTGCAGTGTGTTACCAAAGACTGGGCTTTTCATTTTCCTGTGAAAGTGTTCTTTTAAAAAACTGTAACTCAGGAATTAGTGGTGGAGATGTAATTTCTTTTTAAAGCAGCTCGTTCTGCAAAAGTTGGGAAGACACATTTGTGCTGCTATAAAACACATTTGTGTGCGCTGCAGAGGAAAAATTTCCTCCCAAGTTTGCTTTTCTCGATGCTGAACTCCCCACAGAGAGTGTATTTTGGTGCCTAGTATTTGCCTGTGAGGAGTGAGATTAAAGGCTCATTTCCCAGCCTTGGCTTGCTTGCCAGAGTTCAGAAGTTGTAGAGCCTGGGGCTTCACAGAGCTGCACAGTGCTTGGCGGGGAACAGGCCCCGCTTTGTCCATGGCCGTTGCCACGTCGGGTCTGGTAGCTGGTGGCAGCTACAGCTCCACGAGAGACCACCCCCGGGCCTGTGGTTGGTGGGCAGCCACGTGAGCTTCATGGAGCCGTGCCAGGGTGACCCAGATCCCTGCAGTGGCACTGGTCTGCCCTAGAGATGGGTGCATTTTGGAGGACTCTGGTCACCTGAATTGGCTGAACATCGTGGTTATAATGCAGTGTTTGTACCTGACAGTGCGGGTTCTGAGAGGTTCTTGGGAGGACCCCCAAGGAATTCCCGTCATGGGTACCTGCCAAGGAATGCGTGGCTAACACCGTGGAGCCTCCCACGGAACCCACCCCAAGCTAAACGGGCACCTGGCCCTCAGCGGTGCCCAGCATGGGAGTGTGTCCTGGAGAGGCTGCTGGCCTGGCCAGCCTTGACTGTCTCAAGAGTCCCGGCTGTGCGACAGTCACTCCCTGCAGCCACGGTCAGGGTCCACAGGAAGCACAAGTGCCACCTTGCCCTGGGCTCCTGCCTCCTGAGTCGAGCTGGCCCAGCCCTCTCTGGCAGAAGGCGGGAGTGTTGTGCCAGGTCCTGTGCGGCCCAGGGTGACAGCCTGTCAGGCAAGTGAGTGTCATGGTAGCTGCTTGCCCGGAGTAGTACGTGTGGGAAGCTTTGCCACAAGTGTGCAGCCCTCTCAAGACTCTTGAGTGAGGCCTTGTGTTGACACTGCCACTAGAGCAGAATGTCAGGACTTTCAAACCCTTTCTCATGTTCCCTTCTTTAAAATGCCCTAACGCCTCAGTGTGGGTGTCTCGATTGCTGTTTAGAAAGCCCCTCTGGGTTTTCCACCCCACACCTGTGCAGGAGGAATGGGGATTGCCATGTCTGAGCTGCTGGCCACCTGGCCCTGCCTGGCTTCCCATGTCCAGAGCTCCTGGTGGGCGGGGTCCCGAGGGGCCTGCACCTTCCTTATCCTCCCCTCTGTCCTCGGCCTGTGCTGCTCAGGGCCGGGACTTGATGGAGACATCAGCGTGGGCTGAGCATTGGACCTACATTTTGGAGGTTCTTGGTGATGTGAACCTAAGCCTGGGCCATCAGCTAGGAAGGTGCAGGCCTGGTGGCTGTTGACCCTTTGGGCTTTGGTCCACCAGCAGTTAGGATGGGGGGGTTCACCCCCTTATGGGGGTTGTTGTCCCAGTGGGCCTGGTGACACAGACCCTGCCTGTGCACTCTGAGGTTGGTGGCTCCCCAAAGGCTTATCCCCTGTTTCCCAGCATGCAGAGTGCAGGTCGCCTGGCCGCAGGAGCTAGTTCTGGCTGAGGTTGCTCCCCTTCACCCAGCTCATGGGAACATACTAGGGTTATGGTGCAGAAGTGCTTGTCTTTGACCCTAGGTAACTTTCTCAGGTGTAGAGGGAAGCAGCAGAATAGCAGTGGTGTGCCGGGGGCCTGCCCGCCGGAACGTGTGCGGCTGGGGGCCTGCACGTGTGTTTGGGTTAGCTTGCGTGCCCTTTTTTAAATCAGCCAGTTTTACATTGAGAGATGAAGATTTTGGCCAATGCAAAAAATCAAAGGTTCTTTGAGCTCAGGACTCATATTCTATGGCAGTCACCAATGGCCACGTGACACCTACCCTGGTTATATGGGGCATTTCTGCCCCAGTCCCCACCACTCCCACTGCCTGCCACCTTGCTCCTGTGGTGGGAGAGCACCTTGAGTTGGCATGACGGCCGTGGCTGTGGTGTTTTCTGGGCGGAAAGGACTCTGGTGACAGACCCACACCTGGCATCGAAGGGTCTGCTTAGATCTTGGGTAAAAATGGCTCCCCTTTGAGCGGAGTAGGTAAGAATGCAGGCCTTGAAGATGGCCTGGGTTTGTGTCAAGTCTGAATTTAATCTGGAGCAAGAGTTAGTGAAACTTTAAGTTTGGCGTGAAGGTGGAGATGGAAGTTGTCAGATTCCTCAGTTTCTCTGAAGTGTAATCTCTGTGTGTGTGTGTGTGTGTGTGTGTGTGTTTGACAGGTGAAAAGAAAGCCAGCCGGGATGGATATCTACGACACACAGACCTTGGGTGTTGTGGTCTTTGGCGGCTTCATGGTGGTATCTGCTATCGGCATCTTCCTGGTGTCCACCTTCTCCATGAAGGAGACTTCATATGAAGAGGCCCTTGCCAACCAGCGCAAGGAGATGGCAAAAACCTACTACCAGAAAGTGGAGAAGAAAAAAAAGGAGAAAACTGTGGAGAAGAAAGGGAAGACCAAGAAAAAGGACGAGAAACCAAATGGGAAGATTCCTGACCATGACCTGGGTCCCAACGTCACCATCCTCCTCAAAGAACCAACACGCACTCCTGCCATAGCTGTGGCCCCAACCCCTATCCAGGCCCCCCTGGTCTTTACCCCTGTTGCTGCGGTACCAGCCATGCCCCAAGAGAAGCTGGCCTCCTCCCCTAAGGACAAAAAGAAGAAGGAGAAAAAAGTGGCCAAGGTGGAACCAGCAGTCAGCTCTGTAGTGAATTCCATCCAGGTTCTTGCCTCAAAGTCAGCCATCTTGGAAGCCACTCCCAAAGAGGTGCCCATGGTGGCTGTGCCCCCAGTGGGCGCCAAGACCAGTGCCCAGATCAGCACAGCTCAGGGCAAGAAGACAGAGGGGGCCCAGAACCAGAGCAGAAAGGGGGAAGGCACCCCAAATCAGGGAAGGAAGGCAGAGGGCACCCCAAACCAGGGCAAGAAGGGGGAGGGAACCCCAAACCAGGGCAAGAAAGCAGAGAGTGCCCAGAACCAAGGCAAGAAGGCAGAGGGCAC
>PVJO010023416.1:0-26148 GCA_004026905.1 Hystrix cristata | reverse complement strand
AGTTTGATAAAAATTATCATGTGTGCCCATTTTTAAAAGTACCATTAAATCAAGAGTACAGTATTCTGGCTTGAAATATTCTTAAAGTTCATGTACATTAAATGATTATTTCAAAAATGAGATCACTGTGTAACGAAAATATTAGAGAGACCATGTTATGATATATAAATGAATGGTGTATAAATTATTGGTAAATAAATTCATAGAGATAACACACTGAATGTGTCAGTAAGATCTCGAACATTTTTGCCAAATCTATGTTCTCTTTGTTAAGTCCAAAGCCAAAGCAAATTCTACTATTCTGAAAGAAATAAGAATTGAGCACTAAGAAAACACCTAAGAGCAGTCAATAATTCAGTTTGAAATAATAATTCAATTTGATTCTTTCCTTGAAACAAAATGTCTCCTAGTAAAAGATCATTTAGTTGTTTTCTTTGTTTTTGTTTTGTTTTGTTTTTTTGTTTTCCTTGATCGCAATAATGTGGCCCACTGCTAATAGGTTTAGTTTTTATAGCCATCAAATTTTGCAAGGCAGCATAATTTTGAATTGGTTGGTTTCACTTAATCTGACATAAATGATTGAGTTAGGCATCATTTTTTAAGTATAAACATATTAGTTTGTATAAAAACAAAAAGCATTAATAAAAAGAGTAATGTCTAACATTTCAAATAATCAAAAATATATCATCCGTTAATTATTCTAAAGTCATTTCAGAATGTCTATTGTTTATTAATTATGTATTTGCCTATGAAGTCTGGTGATGAAGTTTAGCATGTTCTTTCTTTTTTTGTTATTTTTTAAAAACTTTTTCAGATTTTCAATAACTTTTTTTTTATAAAATGATTCCAGAATATCTATTGTTCTTATACAGAATGATGTTCAGGAAAAAAAAAAAAATAAAAAAAAAAAGAAAGAAACAAAACAAAACTTATTTATACAAAATAAGTCTCTGGCATTGGTTTAAAGTTTTTACGAATTTTTCTATTTTATATAATTTAAACTCTACTAAAACTGTTTTATTATAGTCTACTTTTAAAATTGTATTTTATATAGATATTTGTCATTTTTCTGCTGTGTGGTAACACTTCTAGAGGAAAGCAAAGTTCTTCATACGCAGGAAGGATTTCCTTTTGCCCCCAGTTCCTATTTAAATGTTTAGGGTCTCATTTCCAGGAACGTGTTATCTACTACTATTTATCTTCAGAATACTATCTATTTTAAAAAGTATTTTAAATACTTTTAAAAAGTACTTTAAGTACAATCTTATTTAGCAAATACTCAATAAAAATGTTTCATTATATCTAATTTATTTCCAAATGAAGTTAGAAAGTAGTAATTTATTCATGTTAATTGACAGTGAAGAATTTCTTATCAGTTGCAAAATGAATTATTAGACAAAAATTTAAAAACTTTGGCTCAGCCTCTAATGCCCTGTGGTAAGCTGACTGCTTTTAGTGGAGTTATAGACGTGATGACTATTTTGACCATCTGACTTGAAAACTCAGACACAAGACTGTTTAAATGTCTCTCTGATTTAAATTTTAAAATCTCACTGCTTAGAAAGGTTTTCCATCCAAATATGTAGCGGTTCTATTTTCTGCAGGCCAAATTCTGTAAATGAAAAAAGAAAACAGCGTTGCTGCCAACACTTCACTCTCTGAAAGGTATTTCTATTGCTTTCTGTTTAAAAATATTTCGCTACGCTGACTTTTGGTCAGTGGAGGTTTGCAATGAAACAAGCTGGACTAATTTCTTTCCTTTCAAACACAACTGACACATCCGTGAGAAGCTGATTGGAAAGTCAACATTTATAATGGGAGGAATCGCAAGGCCAAAAGGTGTCGGGAGAGGATGCCGTATCTGACAACGCAGGTAGATTGATCAGGTATCAGAGAGCAGGCTCATTCTGACATACGCCGTGAGTGAGCGGCTTAAATGAAAGTTGCCGGCAGTCTAATCAAGAGCAAAATTACACAAAGAGCGAGAATTGGCCCCAGGACGCAGGAAGTTGTAGGAAGCAAAAATTACACGGGGCAGAGTAAGAAAAGTTATAGCATCTTAGAAATTAATTGACAGATGGAAATCAGATATTTAAAAATTTGTTTTAAGATATGTAGGGAAATATTTGAAATACAAGATAAAACATGTTAAGGATGAGACAATAGATGACATTTCAGCAGCAGAAATCACAAACTGTAATCCAGATGAATTTGGCTATACATAAGTATATTCAGATGGAAAGTCACAAATTGAAAAGATTTCTCAACTTTTAAAAGCTTGAAATTTGAAGTTCCAGGTGAAAAACAAAATTATCTTCTTCACTGAATGTTCATCTCATACAGAAACAAATTAAATTCCTTAAAATTCTGTACAGAAACTTGCAATAATTGCCAGTGATGTACAAGACGACTTGGGGACATAGAGAATGCAGCACCCACTTGTAGATGCATAGCGCCAAAGGTTGCAATTATTAAATTATTGAGATTCTGAAGATAGAGCATCCTATTATTTACTTCAATAACATAAGGTTCAAAAATTTTTGAAATGCAAACTGAGACCAAGTAAAGTAAAGAAAAACACCAAGATGGTTAAAGAGAAGATCACCTGAACGAGAAGACCTTGTTCTATTCCTTGTTTCACAAATTCTTAACCAAGAAATATTACACAAGCCATACAATTCTACGTAATAGGATTCTCTAATATTAAATAGTAATAATTGCACCAATGTACCTGAGATCAGGGCCTGGGAGAAAACAAATAAAATGTTCTGTGTGTAATTAAAAATATCTAGCTAAATGGATTGTTTTCAAAGGCCAGAATAGAGCAATGAGAAATCACTGTGATTAGGGGAAACAGCAACAGACATACACTAATCCTACAATTAAGCTTCCAGGAAACTGGATTGGAATGCAATTAAGAGGATAGAAGCTTATCTTTCTTTATGGCAGAATAGTACTCCATTGTATAAAAAATCCACATTTTCTTTATCCATTCTGCTGTTGGTGGGCATTTGGATTGTTTCCAAGATTTAGCTATTACAAACTGTGCTGCTATAAACATGGGTATGCATATATCTCTGTGGTATGATGCTTTTAATTCTTTTGGGAAGATACCAAGAAGTGGAATAGCTTGAGATATTTCTAGGTAAATGGGTGCATCTCGAGATCATACTCTTAAGTGAAATAAACTGGACACACATGTTTAAATACCGCGTAGTTTCTCTGGTGTGAGAAACTGAAAGTGTAAATAAAGACTAAAATATATTATATTGGGAAAGAGAAGAAAATGTCCAAATGGGAAAGGGAACAAGGAAGGAGGAACGGAACAAAGGACAAGAGAAATAATAAATGGAAGGAAAAAATGGAAACAAAGTTTTTGTAAATAGGGAGGGAGAAGGGGGTAAAGGGAGGGGGATGGGGAAAAAAAAGAAGCAACAAGATATGTCATGTACAGGTACAAACCCCCTATGATGAATGTTATCACTATGTACATCTAAAATGTACCATTAAAATAAAAAAAAATTAAAAAAAAAGAAGATAGAAGCTTTCCCTTCCCAAAAAAGCAAAACTCACTTTTAGTGCTTCCTTTGCGGCATTTCCTCCTTTTCTATCTTTCTCAGGGATTCCCTTACCTTCCAAGGCATTCCCTTACCAGCTGAGTAGTACTTATTAAGTGGCATCAAAACTAGCATGTATTGTGCTAGTATTCCTAATGGAAACCAGGCAATAAACTGAAATAACGGAAACATGCAGGGAACAAACAGTAAAATATATTTATGGATTTCTAGCCATATATTTGAGTAGACAAAGAGAGGTAAATAGAAATTAAACCAAACTCTTTAGGAGTTATTTGTAATCATGTATGGTTAGATTTTAAGAAACTCTTTTTGGTTTAATTTTAATTTTTAATTTTTAAAATTTTTATCAGTACATGCTTGTAGTGCATAATGATCACATTTATGGGGGATAGTTATTACATATGCATAACTCATCTGAGTACTTTTTACTTCCACTTTCTCCTCCCCTCCTGCGACTTCCTCTCCAACTCTTGGTCTTAATAGATGTTTTTGACCAGCTTTTCTAGTCTTTTCTTTTTACAAAAAATGTATACAGATGTAAATACAATTTTTAAAATACAGTTAGAGCTAGGTTTAATGTTCTTTTCAGTATAATATTTAGTGCCTTTATTTAGGTTAAATGTAAATGTAATGCTTATGTAACACATGATATTTATTTTAAAAATAAATTTTCAAAAAATTATTTTACAATAAAGCCAATATAAAACACAAAATGATTAAAGATAGTTTATTTTGGAATCCCTGAGTTACTTGACTAAAACAAACAAGTAGTAAGATTATAAAGTTTTCATGCATCATCAGGCTAATTTTTCCACAACATAAAATTTTCTTCATGTTTTCTGACTAGAGTTTTATGAAAATGTATAATAGACATTAATTTTACAGACTACCTCAGGAGAGAAAAATTAAGGGGAGGCATTTTATCAACCATTTACAATTAAATTATTGATAGATTTTCCCACCTATCTAGCTCTCTTTTTTGTGTATTCATGTCTTGCTTGCATTGAGGTTGAAAAACCACAGCAGTTAAGTAGACACTATCTGGGTTTCTCTGATCGATCATATAGGAAGCCTCTGTGAACAGAGGACGCGACGAGTTAGTGGTTTTTCTCCTGATGATAATTTGCCTGTCTAAGGGACCACCTCTCCAAGATGGTCCAACTCTCTTACAGTGGCTGGGACCCCCTGCACAGATCTAAATTTGGTATCTTACCACTTTTTCTCTTAAATTAAGGGGAAAATAATGCAGCAATTCACTTGGCCCCTGTCTATAGTTCTGGAAATTTTCATTTTGTGCAGGTACAATGTAGGTATATAACTGTATGTAATTCTGTAACTCTCGTCTCAGATAAGACTGATCCAACTCCCCATACAGTATTATTATTACAACTAATTGTAAAAATAGTACTGAATTATATTAATGAGGATGTGTTCTTACCCAAATGATACCTAGCAAAACCTCACACATCTGTGAACAGCTGTCTTTGAGCATATTCTCCAGGGCTTTCTTCCAACTCGTCCGTTATAGAAAGACAATTATTGGTCAGCTGAACACACAGTGTAGTGACTTGTTCATTACTAATTCCAGTGAACATCCATCAAATCTCTGAATTTTCTTTTTTGATCAAAAACATTCAAATAGTAAAAATAATGTCTATCTCTTCAAATATATTGCTTGCCCGTTCCCTCCACAATGGAGCAAAGAGGGCAGAGTGACAACAGATTTCTGTGAACCTAACAAAAAAATCTCTTTTTTGTTTTTTAACTGACTATTCCAAATGGAGGATTATATTCAAATAGAGCATGAGTGGAAGAAGGATGCAATTATAACTACTGAAATGGAGTATAACTGATTTAGGGGGGTGAAGGAAACTCCTCAGAGATAATACCTCAAACTAAGCCATAGAAGAGCATTGATGACCTATCTTGTTAAGATCCATAGCGGAAACCTTCTGCGATTTCTTCTGAGAAGAAAGATACGCACGAACAGCACTCTCAGTCCTTAAGAGTAGACTACACTTAACTGATTGCTGGCTTTCCCAGCAATCTGTCTGATACTGGACAGACTATTATTTGGTCACCATTCATCTCAATCTCACTGAGCTACCTATCAGAAACACCTGGATTTGACTTTCAGATTTTACATTTCCGTATACCAGCATCTCCAGATGTCTTCCTCACAGCAGTTTGCATATCATATCTCAGTTAGTCCAGGAGCTGGATGGATTCTGATTGACTATCCATGTAGACAAACACAATATTTTAGATTGGCTGATCTCAATTCCAAAGGCTGAGCTTGATTCCAAAACCAAGGACATCTATCGAGTGTGTGAGATGAACTCTATCGCTACACGTTCAGCTTGGAAGTCTTGTTGATCTATGCCCTAAACTTATATAGGTCATGCTTAGAGGCCCTAATGATTGAAAATATGACTTCTGTTTTAGCTTCAGCTTCCATAATCCCAGGATTGTATTTGTGTGTGTGTGTGTGTGTGTGTGTGTGTGTGTGTGTGTGTGTGTAGACCAGTTACTGACTTGTGCCCCTATTGGTAACATAATGGCTTACGTTTAGATATGGTTGTAGACATATTCAGGTGTTCCAGTAACAGAGTCATTAGGTCATACAGCTTTCAAATGATTGTGAAGATCTCCCAAAATTTAAAGTACAATTAGCTATCTAGGCAAAGTGGAAGGTTAACATATTTTCATGTGTACCGTATGAGTTATTATATCTACAATTTAGGTCATTTAATCTGAAAGGTAGAATGAAATTTGTCCCTGACATTAGCTATTTTTCTTATTTTTCAGTAATACCACGTTAACACTGGAAGGCATTCAGGTCAGTTTCAACTTACTAGTCAGTGTCGCTATGGTAAGAATGATAGTGTTGGCCTAGATTTCCTCCCTACAGCTCAAGATAAAATCTGGGGATTTGTTAGTGCGTTTTGCTCAGTGTGGATTAATGCCTTATGGAAATTTATTGGAAAAGGCACATGACTTCCTAAGTTGTATCCTGGTAGTTCGTGGAAATTATTCAACTGATTGTGTCTAGGACATTTAAGATGTGGGTACAGTCAGGACTCACACTGGACTCATCCTGCTTTTGAGGGCCTGTTGACAGGAGCCTAATGTAACTTGGTAGATATGGTCTCAGTCTTTACTGGCCAAATTAATCAAAAGGAGTGATTAAGCCACACATTCATGGGAAACTTTATCAGAAGCCAAGATCAATAGTACTGAAGGGTGTGTTGTTGTGACATTTCTTGTGAGTAAAAGAGTGATTGTCTTTCTAAACCATTTTTTCAAATATGTTCATATGGTGTTTAGAATTGTAGTTCATAGTATCTCCTTTAATTCTGTGATATTGCAAATTTGATGTCCTCTTTCACAGAAGAAGTTACACATGCTACTCATGAAAAGAGCCAAAGTTCTCTGTTCTCCATATTCCTGTCCTAAACCAGTCCAGTGGATATCCTCAGTTCCATCTGTGCCCATTCTTCCTGGCTCTACAGGCCTTGGGGAGTGGGAGAACTAATGGCAATATGCCCATGCTCATGTTGCATTCTGTGCCATCAGTAATTAAGTCCCTGGTCTCTCTCTGACCAGGACTTTGCTGTCTTCAGTCAGTATTAGTGAAAATACACCAAGCTAGCATATGAGTGGGCAGTAGGTAAAATCTCAGAACTTTCAGAGTTCTTGACACACTTGGGTAATTTATAGACTACTCAGTTATCTAGAAAATATGTGACTAATTCACGTATTTAGTACATGTTCAATACATTTCATGTTGCAAATCCCATATACATGAGTGTGTGTGAGATTTCACTGTAAGACTGCCACTTATAAATACCTAAAGCTTTCAAAATCATAGATCAGTCATAAATAATGGAAAAGTACAGAAAACATATATTACCCTTACAAAGTGGCACATTATTTAGTGTTCTTGTTAAAACTGAATGTTGGTAATACTTTTTATCTTTCTCCAGGCTACTCCATTTAATACTAGAAGTTTTTTCTAGTTAAAACTACAGGTAGCAATTCCCGAGAAGGGGATAAAGTTGGTATTTATACAGTTCTATTAAAATTAAGGTCAACTTTGCAGCCAGTCAAGGATTCATTAGGAGTAGGCTGTTAGCCTCTAGAAACCTTCACTGTCTCAGATCTATTATGAAACTTATTAGTAGCGGAAACTTTATGAATAGAGTCACATTACTTCTGTTTGGAGTATATTCTTCTTCCTAACATCGCCACAATTCACATATTTTGTTTCATACACATTGTCTTTTTTTCTTGGTTCACTGCCAATATGCTACACTGGTGAAAATGTTTCAGATTAAATGCTACTACCAAGGCAGGGTGCCTGAATAAATGATAGTGACTATTTTTCTAGTAGTTTGTATAACAGAGTTCATAACAGAGGTATGTATTTCTACAACATCAACAAATTAATCATGGTTATGGAACAGGTAAATAAAATTCTAGACTTTCAATTGTCTAAGAAGAAAACAGAAGAGAGTATATTTTGTTTATAAGCTTTCATTTTTTTCTTAAATTAATATTTAGGAAGCATTTATTTACTTATATATTTGCCATACTTGACTGCAATTTCAAATCCTTGAAAGCATAAAATATATATTTTGAATTTTTATTCTTGTTCCGAATTTTGAAATATAACTACTAAGTCTCAATAACAAAGTTTTAAATTCATAACTCTTGATTTTAGAATAGTATAGATGTTTTTATGCACAGAGACTCCACTGACATGTTTTTTGTTTTTTAACTTTTCTACATGAGGTTGTAAGACAAAGAAGGGTACTGAAGGGCAAAACAAAGAAGTCTTTACAGCCCTGTTGAGCTGGATACAATGGTACCTAGAAGCTTTTCTGTGGTTACCCAAAATCATAAATAATAAAATAACAGAATAGCCATCACAAAGAAAGCAAATCAACATTCCCAAAACAAAACCACTACCAACAACATCCATAATCTTCCCTGCTGCCAGTCAGAAGTTTAAACCAAGAGTAACATTAATCAACAAACTGTAGAACAGAAGCAAGATCAGAGTCGAGATAGGAAAATGAACAGCCACTACAGAAGGTAGGAACAAAGGTGCTACAAACCAGCTGGTGTTTGCTTGTTGACCATCCAGGATTTGAAAATTCATAAAACAAGATTATTTCTGCCTCTTAGGGGAAGACTCAGGAGACTCCTAAGTGGGTACACTTAGCCTTATCCTGCCGACCACTGAGCTCAGCAAAAGTACCATCAGGAGAGCTATCACTTTCTCAGGACTCACCCAACGTACAAGATCTGTTTCCTCTCTTATCTTCAAAAGGACATTTATGATTAAAAGGAAATTTCAAATAAAGCAAAATAAGGTAACAAAAATATCATTAAACATGATTTGTTTACTGTTTTGAGATACTAAAACAAGCAATTTCTTTGAACCTGAGAAATAATGCAACTTTTTTATTAAAAAAAAAAAAAAAAACATGGCTGATCTGAACTAATCATAACATTTTGAAGGAAATTAAACAATATTCAACATTTCTAGTGTTTACATAAATAATACCCTGCTTTACTACTTCTGTTAACCAAAGATAAAGTTGGAAATGAAAAACTGAATAATGTTTATGGATGGAAAGACATCAGACTCAGACATGGTTACTTGATTCTGTGAAGATAAAGACAAATGGGAAAAAAAAAATGGGAAAAAGGCCTATATGAACTTAGTAAAGAATGACATATGAAAATCTATACATAAACTTTGCATGCTTGACTTGACAAGAAACATTTTTCAAGTCCTTAATTATGAGACCAGCAGAAAAATTTAAGACAATTAAAAATCAGCATTTAAGAATGCGCCGTGTTTGTTGTTCCGTTATCCTGCCTGAATGTTGTATCTGAGGGGCCTGTTTACACCCAAGATGGAGAAGCACATTTGAAAGCGAAGCATAAACCAAGCATTTTTGACTAAAACAAAAAATTCTTCTGTAACTTTCAATATATGTGGCAAGTTTGAACTTGCTACAAACTTCCTGCCTCAGCCTCCTGAGTGCTGAGATTACAGACATGTGCTCCCATGTACAACTTTAATTATACATAATTATGCATATATTTTCACTGTCTCATTTTGTTCTAAGTCTCCACGTTTTTGTTTCTGCATGATGAAATGCATCTGCTGTACTATTTTAAATTTATTATTTTTACTTGTTTTCACTTTCAAACAATATACCGTTCAAAAAATTCATTGTCTTATCTTTTTCACATATTTGACAAATGTTTACTATATTCATTTACAATATTATTCATATTATGTTGTGCTGCTAAAATGCTCATTTCCACTTGGTGCCACTTTACCCGGCAAATCCGCTTCGGGTATCTGTCCAAGAGGAATGCACATTTCGATGCAATCTTATACATAAATGTTCACTGAAACTTTATTTGTAATAAACAAAAATGAAAATAAACTATTTGTTGTTTTAATATGTATAATTTGATCCATTTTTAGATCTGTTTGTTTTTCCTGAGACAGTAATGAAGATTTGTTGTTCTATATTTACCCTAAATTGATTTTACTAAAAATTTATCTAATAGATTATTGGCAGATGGATTTTATCTTCCAGTTTCACCCAGTCAAATGCATCACCTTTATTTACTGTTGTACAATAACAAGTATTTTCTAGACAGTTATTAGATCCTTAGCTTTTATATAGATTTTTAAAAATCCAAGAACACATTAAGTCGTCTCTCCCAGTGTCAGACAAGAAGTAAGCACTTAATATATAATTCATTGAATTCACAAATGACTATATATGGATATGTTGCCCATGTCTTCAATTTTTTTAAAAAAGCAGCTATAATTACTAAACGAAGCAATGTGTAGTGTGCTATATAGTAATAGACATTTTAATCATCTTTTCGGAAACTCATGACATTCTTTGAAATGAATAGGCTATTTCACAGTTTGAGACTCGTGCTAGTCTTGCTTTGATTCATAACTTCTTTCTTTAAGGCATATCTTCTTAATTTCTGAATTTATACAAGTAGTCAGGGTAATATCAACTCAAGAAAAGCCATTTACCAATACGTAACTATTTGTCCTTCCAGATAACATCATGTTTCTTAAAGTTCCCCTGCATTCTTTTTGCATAGCTTATAGGACCATTTCTCTGTAGTATTTATTCTATGCGGTCTTTTTATTTCTACATGAGCAACAAGACCAAATGTGTTCTCATACATGTCACATATTGTGCAATACGTTAAAAAACATAGGTCAGAGGTGACTGTTTGTAATGCGAAGTGCAGTTCATTCATAAGGTCTGCAGAGTATGAATAAGCTGCACATTTTAATGCAGATTTTTTCATAATTAATGTTATTTATTCCTAAATTAAATTTTCAATAGTCAGTTTATAATATATTGCACAGAAAATAAGCAGTTTATTAAATAATTTTGCTCGTATTATAAAATGTTGAACTTAGCACCTAATAGTAATACTTAGTAATATTATTTAAAATAATTTACTCTGCACATTGTTATCATTTAATCCTACCAATAATTCATTGAGATAATATTAGTTTCATTTTACTAATGAGGTAATCAAAGTTTAAAGAAGTTATATAATTATTCAACTCACATAGCTAGTGTGTGGCAGAACCCAAATCTGATTACTTAAGTGTATTATATTGAGAAAGGGAAGAAAGTGAACAAATGGGAAAGGGAACAAGGGAGGGAGAGGGGGAAGGAACAGAGGGACAAGAGAAGTAAGAAATGGAAGGAAAAAATGGAAACAAAGCTTTTGTAAATAGGGAGGCAGGAGGGGGTGAGGGGAGGGGAACGGAAAAAAAGAAGCAACAAGATATGTCATGTACAGGTACAAATCCCCTATGATGAATGTTATCACTATGTACATCTAAAATGTACCATTAAAATAAAATTTAAAAACATATTACACTGGTCTAGATTTGATTCTATTTTAGAGTTGTGAGAGGATAGTTTTCTTTTTTTTTTTTCTTTTTAGTGTGTACATTTCCTTGACAATTCTAGAATTATCAATCAAATTAAACTTGAGCCCCTGAATTCAGAAGCCACAATTTTTGCCTGTTTTGAATCTTCAAATCTACTCTAATGCGTAAATTTATTAGATGTGCAAAAAAAGTGCAATGAATATCTTTTAGATAAACTTACTTAGACTTTTTTTTTTAAATAGGAGATGTGCACAATCATAGGAGATATTTCATAGAAGATTTTTTTAGGGGAGATTAAGGAAAGAGAATGGAAACTTGTCTTCAAGTATTTCCTCTGCTAAACTCAATTACTGTTTCCTGAATTCTTGAAGTTAATTTCATCTGAAAGAAAGGTTAAATTGAAAAAGTGGGTTATGAAAGAACCACTTACATGCCTGAAATCGGATGCTTCCTCCAATATTGGATATTGTTACTTCACATTTTCTAAAGGCTAGATATGTTTTCTAGATTCATAAAATTTAAGTTGCTTTTGATAGAATCATTCAGTGCAGGTACTAAAGGTTTTAATTACCATGGAAATTACTTTGGAAATTAAATAGTAACAATGAACCAAGGGTCTTTAAAATTAACTAGAAGTGTTTATTGCTGCTAGAGACTTACATTATAGCAAATGCGCAGTAACTAATTGGCTTTCTTAAAATTGTAATTATTGTTTTCTGCTGAAATCATCTTCATTAAAATAACCTTCAGAGGAAGAAATATAAGCAGGATATCCAATATTTTTCTTTCTAGCTTTTAAACTACAGGATAAGAAATGCAATCAAACATTAGACTCCCTCATTTTCTTTATCTAATCATAAGAGTCACTTAGATTCTTTGCATTTGCTTCCATACCTTTATACTATTTCTACTTATTAATATTCTCACATGAACACACTGTATTACAGAAAATTTATTCAAAATTACAAAAGTATAATTTTCCTTTCAGAATCATAGTTTTAGTCTATTATGATATATTTTGTATTTACATAGTATATTTTGCATACTATTTAAATTCTGAATGTTTAAATACTGAGAAAGTTTCTAAAGTACCACATTGGGTATTATAAGTAGCATTCTGTTCCTTTGAATATAAATGTGATGGTCACAGCTTCATCTTAAAGTATGAAAAAGCTTCTATGCCCTATGGAGGAGTTAGTAGAAATCTGGAAGCATGTTGGGTCCAAGATGATTGAAATTTGTCATACCTCCCCTCAGCAGCTAGCCTTTCACATGAGATTTTATCCTGTGTAAGGTAACATGTGCTGGTATTTGGTTCTACGCTGCCAAATATGTTTCCTAACTAACCTGAAAAAGAGACTGAATAAATATATGCATGCATATATAAAATATATGCAAATATGTATACAAATCGGCATAGGTTAATGTTCAAATAGCAAAGGACAAGATTTCAGTATAAACATCTAGAAAAATAATTATCTTTATTAGGCAGAGAGAGGACTTGGTGAAATTGACTCAATATTCAAAGCAAATGGAAGTCGATAAAATTTTTTTTTTGGAAGTCAATAAAATTTTAACAGTGGAAATAATAACAGATGCAGAATATCGATGAGCATTTATTGCTTCTTGATGCTTTCAGCAAGACTCTAGAAAGACAGAGTCTCCAGTAAACTGAAAATCAACCATCGAGCAAATAACAATAAAAGAAAACAATGACAATGACAGTGTCTGCCTGTGATCTGAAAACAATGACTGAAAATACCTTTATTTCCAGCCTTAAATATCTTTTAAAAATCCATCAGCTTCTTATCCCCCCAATAAGTTAGTTATGAGAAATATCTTTGAAACAACAATATGAACAGATAGTAAAATCATGATGGACCATACGAAAGGTGAAAAGATGGATGGCAGATGCAGGAGTAAAGGTGCATGCTTCCAGGAAAGTCAACAGTCACATTTAGACTCAAATGTAGACTCCATTAAGTACAATATAGTGGTATACACAGCCATGATTAAGAAATGAGCAGCAAATGTACTGGAAGCTAGTTATCTTAATGAGGAAATTGTATTGTTAAAGAAAGCATATATCCAATTTCAAAAGCCTGTTGGGCCCTGACAATCCCTGGGCCCTCGAACTCTAAAGCCAGTCAAGTTTCACAGACCGATGGTTGCCGCCATCAGTATTTTTTACATAAAAAGAAAAAATGGTACACGGAATCGTCAATGGACTAACATCCATTTTTGCTCTGAATCCCATCTTGTCACAAGCCCCACTAATATTTTATTACAAAATGAAGAGCTGTAATCACCACATGTTTGCTCCAGAAAGGATGTGCCAAGTTGTAAAATCCAAAAGGAATGTCTGGGCCAGAAATCTTTCTGTTCTGCCATCCTTTACTAGGGAGCCCCCACATATTCCCATCACCTAAAAAAGGTTGTATAATTAAATATTTATTACGATTAGGCACTTTCCTGTCTCAGGGCAAAATGGAGACTGGGCAATTGCTCACTGCACAGCAGTCAGGAAGCCATGAGCTAAGTGAAGAGCCCCGGACAAGAATAAACCCTTCAAAATAACAGAAGTGTAATTTCCCTTTCAGAACCATATGTTTACTTACCTATTATGATATATTTCATATTTCTATAGTATATTCTGCAAATCACTTACATTCTGAATACTATTAAGTTAAAATACTGAGAAAGTGTGTAAGTGCCACATTAGGTAATGTAAGCAGCCTTCTGTTCCTTTGGCTGTAGATGTCATCCATGGTCACAATAGCCCATCTCCAGCTAGTCTCCGAATCTTAACAGCACACTCAGCTATGAACCTGACAATAACAGATTAGTCCACAGGTAAGTGTAGTGCCCCTTGATCCGATCATCTGTCGAAAGCCGTATCTTTGAGCACCTGAGGCTTTTGGGACAGATATAAACCATAACGACAGCACATATTTGCAAAAATAGAATGATGGATGGCATAGGCACCTTAATCAAAATATGTCCTTAGCTAATAAAAGCAAGTTGTCAGAGCAGTGGGATGGGGGGACAAGGGCACTGGCACTCACAGCTCATTTGCAGACGCTCACCAAGATCAGCGGGTGTGCGGCTGCAAGGGCTGGAAGGGAGCCCAGTCTCGAGAACACAACCTGAAGGACATGGTGAACAGGTGAAATCCAGAGCTAGAGTTAGAATAAGAAGCGGGTGGTCACTGAACCCGATGCTGCTTACACTGCAGGTTTGGACGAGGGCCGGTTTCGGGAGAGGTAGAAATTCCTCTGTGGTGAAAAGCAGAGCCGCAAGGATCGACAGGCAGCCTAGCTGTCAAGGCTCTCAGTAGCCACTGCGCTGGGAGAGTCTCTGGCTGCAAGGCGGGGCCCAGAGATTAGGATATTTGCCAAATAGGGCGCCCCTGGACCAGGGTGTAGTGGCAAGTGCAAGCTAGTGAAGCACTCGGAGAGACGCAGCTGTTATCACACCAGCAAGCCCGGGACAGGAAAGGCAGAGGGAGTGGTCCTGGCTAGCGACCTGTCCCGAGCACTGTGAAATTTATGAGACGCAGACAAACACGAGGCCTTGCAGTGGCTGGGACCTGTGAGAATCCAGACCGAGGGGGAAAAAAAAGAAAACAAACAAACAAACAAACAAACAAAAAACCTTAGAAATGGGCCAAGTGGAGACTGGCTCTTGCCCAGCCCCAAGCGCCAATGAAATCACGGGTCAGAAGGAAATTTACAATCCGTGTCACACCTGGGGTGGAGGAAAGACTCCAGAATAGTGCATGGTAGTTGTGTGTGAGGAGACCTTTTTCAGCCAGCCTGGGACACCGCTGAAGTAGCAGGTGGCACTGAGGTTCCACAAAGAGGGACCGTGATCAGAGCACACGTTGACAGAAGGCGGGAAGTGGAGCTGGTACAGGAAGGCGACACCTACTGGAGGGAAAGGAGAAAATACTAGAGGCCGAACACTGCAGTCTAAACACAAAAGCATAGAGGAAGCAGGAAAACACTCTCGTTTCATTCTTCTTTGTTTTATTAATCTTGGTCTTTTCTGTATGTGGAAGGATACAGCTGTACATGTAGGTTTTCTGCTGTTGCTCCTATAATGTTCTAGGAATGCTCTAATCCTAGAGTATTAGGATTGCTCTAAATATCATTAAATTTTAATTTTATTACTCTCCCAGTTTTTTCATGAAATAGTAAAAGAGTAGAACCCAAAATTTAACAAAAGAGTTTAGAACAATTTCTTAATTGATTGTTAATTACATAGGATTAATTTCTCAATTGTTGATGGTACTGTATTTACACTCTCCTGCAGAACAGTGTTAGGAGACGAATGTGGTGTTCAGAACAGACGGGGGAAGCTCTCACTTGGGGAGACATATCCACAGCCCTGGGTACATCATAAAGAGAACACCATTAACCACAAAGACCGGGTTATTTTAGTTACTTTTCTCCTTGCTGAGACACAATACTAAACACCCAAAGTTAAAGTAGGCAAGGTCTACTTCAGCTGAGAATTTGTAGAGGTTTCAGTCCACCATTCATTGGTTCCAAGGTACAGTGGCTTGGCAGTGGGGGGTTGCATAGCACAAACAGTTCCTGGCCTGGTGAGCAGAAGACAGTGAGCAGCAAGCCTCCCATTTCCTTTTATCCTAGCTAGGGTACAAATCTTTTGGGTGGTTCCACCCACACCCTGGGTGGAGCTTTCCATTACCTACACCCAGAAATATGCTAAACCAATCAGTGAAGTAATTTAGTGCCTCATACCCTTAGTCTGTATTCACATAGCCTTAATTCCAGTATCATACACCCTAGACACAGACAACTCTGAAAAGCCCCACCTATAAGCACATGAGACTTTGGGGGGACATTTAGATATAAGTCATAACACAAGGAAAGCGGTTCCAAGAGGGAAGTTAATAGCTAGGAGTACCCACATTAAGAATATCCAGTAATCTCAAATAACAAAATGAAACATAGAGGTCTCAGAAAAACAAGAACAGGAGTTGGGGATTTAGTTCAAGTTGAAGAGCGCTTGTCTAGCAGGTGAAAGGCTCTGAGTTCGATGCCCAGCACACCCCCCCGAAAAAAGAATAAGAAAAAAAAAAAAAAAAAAAAAAAAAAAAAAAAAAAAAAAAAAAAAAAAAAAAAAAAAAAAAAAAAAAAAAAAAAAAAAAAAAAAAAAAAAAAAAAAAAAAAAAAAAACACAAGAGCAAACCAATTGTAAAACCCAAAGAAAGAAAGAAATCATAAATATTAGTGAAATTAATGAAAATGAAACAAAAAAATAGAGAGGATGAGTGAATCAGAGTTGATTCCTTGAAAAGATAAACAAGATTGATAAAACGTTAGCCAAACTTATCAAAAGAAAAGAAGACAAAGCACAAAATAACAAAATCAGAGATGCAAAAAGCAAAACCCCAGTACCATTGAAATATAGAGAATTATTACAAATTATCCTGGTATTTCCATAAATTGAAGAATCTTAAAGCAATGACCTACCAAAGACAGGCACAACCTACCAAAAATAAACCAAGAAGATACAGAAAATCTAAGCAGATCAGTACCAAGCAGTGAGACTGTAACTACCAACAGTGAGAAGCCCAGGACCCAAAGCACTGACCACTGAATTTCACCATAACTTTAGAGGAGAACTAAAACCAATGTTGCTCAAAATTATCCATATGCGGTCCACCCAGCTATTTCCTCCTTGGTGTTTTCCCAAAAGAATTAAAAGCATCATATCAAAGCGATATATGCACACCTGTGTTTATAGCAGCACAATTTGTAATAGCTAAGTCTTAGAAACAGCCTAAATACCCGTTGCAAATCAAAACTACTATGAAAACACGAACACACACACACACACACACAGTGAAAACTGACAAAGATGCCTCGGAAAACTAAAAATAGAAATACCATTTGGCCCAGATATATATTTCCAAAAGATATATATTTCCAAAAGAAGTAGAGACGGCATTCCATTAATATGCATGCATACCCGCGTGCATAGCACGGAAATTCTCACTACATTGCTAAACTAGAAACAACCTGGATGCATGCCAAGATCCAGATGAATGGATAAAGAAAATGTGGTATATACATGCAGTGAAATATTATTCAGAAGAAAACAAATGGAATTATGCCATTTACAGTAAAATGGGCGGAACTCAAGGTCGATATGCTTAATAAAGTAAGACAGCTGGGGATTTAGCTTAGTGGTTAGAGTGCTTGCCTCGCAAGCACAAGGCCCTGAGTTCGATCCCTGGTACCAAAAAACAAACAAACAAATAAACAAATAAAGTTAGACAGACCCAGAGTTAAATATCTTATGCTTTTTCTTACATGACAAACCTAAAACATAATAAATAAATAAATGAGAAATGATAGAAGACTAGAAGGTAGAATCTTGGAGTTTGGAAAGGGAATTGGGATATGAACATAAATGAAATAAAAATAGCCAAGATATGTTATTTGAATTCCAATTTCTAAAAAAAAAAAAAATCACCATTTGTATTATAAATATGCACTAATGAAGCAACAAAAACAACAAAGTATGTCTTTTTCTGGATAAAAGATTGTAAGATATCTGTGGCTTAGAAGAAGGGTACAACTATGCTCATTCATGTATTAAGCATTGCTTAATTTTAAATGACAAAGATAATGAGATAATTTATCTATGTGTATGAATATATTTATTAAGAAGATGATGCTGATAGGAGGCAAAAAGGATGTTCCGTTGGAAAAAAAAAATTAAGTTGTAGAAGAAACACAGGAATGAGAGAGGGTAAAATAACACTACGTATAAATATTACAGTAGCAAAAAAGATTTATGTTAGAGTAGAGATTAATAGACAAATGTGAGAAGATGTAGTCTCCTCACATTTGTATAATAAATAACTGAGCAGAATAAAAGCTTTGAGAATAAGTACAAGGTTATTTCTAAAACCTCATTCTAGATTATAGCCTTCTGAAAATATATGTTAAAGTTGAAATTTTTGTGGTATTTAAAATATTATAAAAATGCATAAGAATCTTTGCAGGGCTGATGAATTTCTAAGTTAAAAATAAGAGAACAATAATTACGGTTTAAGCCATGCATATGACCTTGTTAAGTTTTTCTATGTCTATATTTATTCATTTATTCTGGCAGAAAGCATAAGATTGCTAGATCAAAGAACAGTTATTCTTTTTTTGCTCACAGATCATCTTAGCCTTACTAGTTCCCTTCACAGCAATTCTCTGTAGGACAACATGATGTAGGCCAGGTGTTCCTGAGTGTATGCTGAAGTTTCCACATTAGAAGAGAAATCCTGAAACTATGAGATTGAGTTTATTAGGGCAGCTGTTTTCTCCCTTTCTTCTCACCAGAGAGATACAAATTGTCTTCTATCCTCTACTGTAAGCATAACTTCTTTGGAAGGGTAGGCAACATGTCTATGCTGGATATTAAAAAAAAAAAAAAAGCTCCGGAGAAGATATGCAATTATCACTAAGTTTATTATTTTAAGATGTGAGCAAATATTATGCTAAAAACAATGTAAGTCCTGGGCCATACAAAAAAGTGAAAAATTTTATGACCAAACAGACCTCATGTATTTATGGATATTCAGGCAAACTGAGAGATCCTAATTACACATAAATGAACATTTAATTTTCAAAATAGGAGTAAAATTATTTTGAACCATATGATTAACAATATTTATATATAGATACATTACTAAAATATAAATTTAGTAAAAATGAAGTCTTTAGCATACTGACATATGAAGAATTCTTCATTGTGATGTTTTAGTCAATATCAGATAGGTGAAAATTAGAAGCACACTGAGGAAACTGGGGAAACGTTCATTATTTAGCTGTATCAGAAAAAAAAGCCCACTTCTAAGGAATAGAGAAATTATTCTTACTGTTTTATTATAGCTACATATAGTTAACCTACATACGACTTTAAAAGATGTGCTTTGTATTTACCTAGCAAAAATAAGTCATTCTATTATTTCCATATGTTTGGGCTATTTTTACTGCTCCATAGATTGATTCAGATTGAGTTTAAATAAACTAATCAACTAAAATGTACCTTGGTTCTTGAATGCATTTGTTTGCTAACAATTTGGTTCACAAACAGAAGCATTTGGCAAATTTTTGTTTTTGTTCTGCATTGGGTGAAGAACTTGACCACTGCCATCTTTTCGGTATGAACATGAAACGTGACCATCTTTTCCAGACTTGTGGAACAAATCAAGTTTGTGAACTGAGTTATGCATACTATATATATATATATATATATGAGATATATATGTGTGTATATATACTTCTATGTGTGTGTGTTTGAGTGTATGTATGGCCTCCAAGGAGATACGCATTCTAAACTTGTTCTCTGTAGCATACAGCTCTATCTTATGTTGAGTGACACTGTGGAGAATTTATCATTACCATGTTTGCCAGCAATTCAAACAAAGCAGAAGGTGGTTAC
The DNA here is from genome assembly GCA_004026905.1 of Hystrix cristata. NCBI lineage: Eukaryota > Metazoa > Chordata > Mammalia > Rodentia > Hystricidae > Hystrix > Hystrix cristata. Next base: position 6,126 of record PVJO010023416.1, on the reverse strand, counting down.
TCCCTGACTTTTTACTCCAAATATCATGAGAATACATCGACCAAGTACACGTTAGTTTCATCTAGAATTTTAGCAGTAAGGAAGTCTGGTGAGCAGTTGGTAATATTTTTGACATGTGAAGAAACCTTAGAAAATAATAAAAAGAGGATCTCCAAGAATGTGGTTACTTACCCACTAGAATATAAATGCCCTAAGGACAGGGATTCGTGGTTGTCCTGTTTATTCAGTATTCTCAGCCTCAGCAAAACTTACTTGCTCATATTCATTTATTAAGTTTTTTTGAATTAGTGAATATTTTGATGAATAATATGAGATGAATTATATGGTACACACTAAATAGCACTGAAATTAATTTTTTTCAAATTTTGCTAGTTTCCCATAATCCATAGGAAACTCACGTTCTTAAAAGGAAATGAGAGATATCATCCTATTATTAGTATTCATTATTTGGCCCTTTTATTTAATACTGTGGTCCTTTAAAACCACTTTTCCAAGTCCTTAATGTACTTAATCTCATTATGCATTTTATTTGCTTTCCAATGACATTATGCCCTTCAAACCTTTCACATGATCTCTCCACTATTACGCTCACTTTTATGTGCTTCTCTTTCTGAATTCCTCTGGTGTCAGACCATGACTTTGTATTTGGGTTCCTTATACCTACCGTTTCCACCACACCCCATTCATCACTAGTCGCTGCTCTGTGCTACCTCATAATCTCAAATCTTCACTGAGCCTCTACCTACAGCCTATCGCTGTGTCTTGACATTTCATTAAGGTGATAGAGATCAACCAGTTCATGCTCTAGAAACAGTCATCATGTGGCTGTAGCCTCCTACCATCCTATAAATAGGAGCTGACATTGAATTACGGAAATATTTCACAGTCCAAAGTCTATCTTTCTGTTACCTGTAACATAAAATAAATGGTAGATTGGGTTCTTTCCTCACTTGTGGTAATACTAGAATACAACTTTGTCTCTTTGAAGTAGTTCTTCTCTCACTGGCTTATTCTAGAAAAGTTCAACATAAGCGGCAAAGCCATTTTCCGATCTCCTGAGATGAAGAAATCTTCTACACGCTGTTAAATGAAATAGTTCGTTGCAAATTACGAAGTAGTAATTTTATGAGAAAGCATGTTCATGAGAGAACAAGTTTTTCAGAGACGAGGGAAAACTGACCTGGGAAGATGGAAGACCTGGATTGTGAGACAATCTTGGTAAAGAACTCATGCCATCTCTTGGGAAACTGGAGCTAGAATAATCCTGCAGCTTTGGTCTGCTTTGAAGAAGCACAAATTTAAACGCATTTTATGCTTTTTATCTGTTTGAGTAGTTTTCCATTGGATCTTTGCTAACACAGATGAATCTGAGTTTTATTCTTTACCAGTCTTCAGGCAAGCATATGAAGTGAATACTGTGAAATACCACCTAAAACTCTATTCACAATTGAATGATCATATAAAAAGTAATTCTTAAATTAAAAAAAAAAATCCCAGGTGCTAGGACTTTTTAGTAGACACATTTCTATTTTCAGAGCACTTTATATATTGATCTTGACTAGAGAGGGCTGCCTCAGCCACACTCCTTGGACAGCTTGCCTTAAAGAGAGAGTGCTCAGTCAGACAACGTAGAGTCCTGCCTCTGTTGTCGCAATGTACTGCACCTGTAAAAAGCCACCCTGATTTCAGAGCTCCCTGTTGGGTACTTGACACTATTATGAAACTAATTTGCAGCCTGACCTCTTTCCATTATCCCTAGTCACCAATGACAAATCTTTCCTTAGTAATATACTGCACAGTAGATTCAGTCTCTGAGTTTGTTTTTCAAGGAATTTTAACCCACAAAACATCAAAATGTTTTCAGATTTGAGAAGCTCCTAGAATTTTGAATGAATTGTTAAATAGAAGTGGTCATGAAATAATTTTCCAAAACCAGATTACACTACGAAGAAAGAAATCAAAAATAAGATTCTATGATGCAATATTAAACAAAATCATGTAGACTAAAATTGCTATTTAAATTCAGAAAAAGACATTACTGAAGGCTGTCAGAGTTAGAAAGGTTTTTATGGAAAAGAAATATTGAGCTCAGCATTGATACGTGGACAGGATTCTGATACATGAAAGGAATGAAATGCATTCCAAGCAAAGCGTATGAATTGAGCATTGAACTTTGTGAATTTCTGGTATTCATTATTCATCAATCTCAGAGTGACTTGGTGGTACTTGGAAAGGTGGCAATCAAATAGCTCTTATTCAGTTGTTTTAAAGTATACTTTTATGATTTTTTTCCCCTGAAAAGCCCTTAAGTTGATTGTGTCTCTTATCACAGTTTCTATGAAATCTTTAGATTTAATGAGCTTATTACTGGTTTAAGTAAGCTGCCACTGGAGAGCTGTCAACCTAAAATAATCTCACATGTTCTCATTTGAAGAACTCTCCCAGGAAATGGATGATCAAGGAAATGATTACCCTTAAAATAAAAGTGGTTAGTGAGATTCTAAAGAGAGAGAGAAAGTCCATGTCCCTTTATGAGTATCACATTCTCAGACTAGACTATGTCTGTAGCAATTAAGGCACAGCTAAATATATTTGGATTGCCGTTAAATATGGACAACATGTAGAATGGCATGCTCTTTATGTATCTAGCTTTAGTATTTTAAGAAGTCCATATTTTCAAGTGATAATTAGTGAAGCTGGGTTCTACCTCCAGGTACAGTAAAGGGTATATTATGAGAGCAATTCAGTGTTTAACATTTTTACAGTTTCACAATTTAATCACTTCAAGTTTTACAAACAGTTTACACTGCTGTTAGTCACTTTTTAGTTTAGAACAAAAATAGAGAAACATTTAATTAGTGAGAGTGGCTTACTATAGTAGACATTCTTTAAAAGGACATAAGAAGCAAGGGTTGCTAAGATGCAACTGAGAATTTTTTATGATAAGATTTTTTATAATACCTTAATACTCAAAACACTTACTCGATTTCTCCGTAGAGCAGATAGCTAAAGCAGCATACCCAGAAGAAATTAAGCCATAATCCAAAATAAGTCATTTCTACTTCATCCATTAGTGGTCAAATATATTCAAAGAGTTAAGAGAATCTTGTTCCACTAAAACAAAGGAAAGAACGGCAGCAATTACTACACTCCCTTTTTATTCACCTCCATGGAAATGCACAAACTTTCATCTGTTCTGTCTGGCTTGTCAAAGTCATGTAGTTGGATGAGTAACTATTAGAAAATGTTATTCCATAATTTGAATTTATCTAGGTAACTTAGAGGCAATTTTAGGATACTTTTTCCCCTCTTTTTTGTCAAAACATATTCTTCTAAAGCTTAGGTACTTTATGAATAATTTTAGCTCAATTACAAACAATATTGTACAATAAAAATGTATTTACAGTGTAATTGCTGCTAAATTACCATCCCTATAGGTCATTTAGTGAAAAAAAAATAGAACCTAAATAAAAATTAGGGATTCCATATTCTAGATTTTCTGAAATAGAACAGTAAGAGAAAACTAAATATGTGTTGCACTATTTCTTTGAAAGAACATTGAAAATTGCTCTAAAGTGCATAATTAAGACCAAGACCATCTTTTGAAAAAGTAACTCTTTCTGGGTGCGTGGGCGCATGCCTGCAATTCCAGCACTCGAGAAGGTACGGCAGGAGGATCCCTTTGAGTTTGAGGCCAGTCTGGGCTACACAGTGAGTAAGGACCAGTTTGAACTACAGAAGAAGACCCTGTCTTAAAAAAAAAAAAGAAAAAAAAGTGCTACTTAAATTTTTAAAAAAGTTAATTTAACAAAAAATAAATATAATAAAATTAGTTTCAAGTTTGCAAAATTCTCAACAGATGCTTCACATAAAGGATCAGTGCATAATTTATAACTGAATTTGAGAACACAATGAAACAAAATTTAAAATGAGAAAAAAATAATTCTGGGAAAATTCTAGAATTTTCATTGAATCAACAATGAAAACTCTCGACAGCTTTATTACTTGTTATTTCCAGCAAAATTATGAACCAAGTACCCTTAGTATTTCCATTTTATAGATGAGAAAATTCTAAGAATAGGGGTTGAATAATTTTTTCAAGATGGCAGAATTAATTAATAAGTATCAGAGCTACTATTCAGAGGTATTGCTCCAGCTGATTCTATGCTATTAACCTCAGCACTGTGCTGACTTTTTATTCTTCTATATGAACAGTAAGTACATAACCAAGAATATTAGGTAGGAAAGTTACAACTATTTCATAAAAAAAGACTCTTCTTTTCGAACTTCATGAAATGTATGTAATCATTCTATACAGCTAAGTACAAGTAGTTCAAATCTTTAAGTGAAGCTTTTTTTCTTTTTAATTGGTAGTAAGTACATGCTATGAAACTACCTGGTAAAAAATAAACACGAGTCCATAAAATAATAAAGAAAAACTTTAAAGTGAGCCATTTCATTAAATGTCCATCCAAAGGGATTAAATAATTACGAGAAATTACAATGTCGTTTAGTAAAATTATTACTAGATATAGGTTCTCAGAACTTACAACCCCCCCAAAAAAAGAACTTACAACCCAATAAATTTTACAATTTTCTATTATGTTGTTATTAATGTATCAATAAACAAAAATTAAATTCTATCCTCACGTCTGTAAGTAAGAATTTACTAATGATTGTAGTGATGAATAAATGGTAAACTTAATGGCTCTTATCATTTCTAATTTGTACTGTGTTGTCTGTATTTCTCTACTGGAATTTTAAAGAAAATTTGAATGCAAATTGTTGCAGCCGATAGATTATTTTCCAATTGAATGGGTTATACTGATGTGCCCAAGAAATGGGGCATCACTATGCAAATATGAAGAGAATAATATTGACCAACTTGTGATAGTGTCCTTAATTATTCACATTAACATATATCAGGCAAATGTGTAGTAGGATAGTGGATAGCATCACTTTAGGAATATAGCGATTTTCCACACTACTGAAGACTTTCTAGAAAACAATCTGCAGTGTGATTATTCTCACTTATTTTATGTGTGTTTAGAATAAAAATTATCCTATATCATCCTTACTTGGGAGTACATACTGCTCCTAAGATTTCTCAATATGAATTCAAATCTATTTTTTCTCATTACAAATTAACTTATACCAACCTCTTCTTATAGTTACTGAGCTTGAAAAAAATAGAATTCTTTGCTAATTAAATTTCTTATTTTTTTTTCGTAAGCAAAATCAATTTTATTAGTAAAGATCTTTCCATATACCAAAAGCAAACAATTAGTGAATTCCAAGGGAAAAAAAACTAACATACGGTGAAATCAGAAGTATCTCAGGGATGATAAAAAACATAAGTATGTACACCCATAATCATCGCCGCCTCCAAAAACCTTTTTTCTTTCGACCTTTCTTAGGTACCTTCTTCCGCTTCTTAATAGGATTCTGATCCTCATCAAGATGAGCGGCTCCTCCTGTCAATGCACTGATATCACTGAAGTGTGTGAGGGAATGAGGCTGTGAGCTCATAACATTTGCCCGCTTTCGTCGTCCTTTCTCTCACTTACTGACGCTTAGACGCACCATCATGCTCTCCTCGTAGTTAATCCTGTGTTGGTCCTCCTGACTCTGTCGTGTAACATGGGGATGGCAAGCGTCACGGATCTCCTCTGGAGCATCAGAATACTGCTCCTTAAGCTCACGAATGACAGAGCTGCTCAACGCCCGCCTCTTGGCTCGTTCCAGACGCTTCTTCTCCCTCTCTGCTTCTGTTTCGTTATAATGCACCGGAACCAAGCGTGGTGGGACATATTTCTTAGCTGCTCCTTTCGTAGATTTCTTCCCTGAAGTCCCAGATTGGCCATCTTCTGCTTCATCTTCCTCTTCATCCTCAGAGCTCAACTTGCTCATCATATTGCTGGGATGAGGTTTAAAACGAAGTGGGTCATTCTCACTGAGGCTGCCTGTCACTGCAGTCTTGACCAGTTTGTCAATTTGGTACTTCAGTTTCTGATCCAAAGGACGAAGCTTTTCCAAAACCGTGCGAATCTCCACCAGTCTTAAAACTGCAGCGTGTCCCTGAAGAGACCCTCCTGAGGCTTTGTGCAGGATGAGGTGGCTCAAATC
>PVJO010023415.1:0-16414 GCA_004026905.1 Hystrix cristata | reverse complement strand
GATACATGTGATGGTATCAAGCCCTTTCTCTCCGAAAAGCTGCATTCCTTCGGCTTTTGTGGTGTCACACTGACCTTATTCTTCCTGCACCTTTACAATCAATCTTTTAGTGCTCTCTTTTATGCACTCTAGCTTCCAAACTAGTCCCACAAATTGGTGGTTTTCAATTTCTGAAAATCGCCTGACTAACTTTTAAAGTCTACCACCGACCAGATTCCAGCCCTATTGGTTCAGAGAGAAGTTGTGGATGCATCAGAAGTGACTCCAGTGTGTGGCCAGGGCTGAGAACCACCGCCATACAGGATTCCCTGGGGTTCTGCTTGGGGTCTACTCTATTCATTCTCCCTACTTTATCTTGCTCACTCTATTTTCAACATCACTTGATTCGTGGTGACTTCTCCAAGACTCCTGGTATTCACTCTCTGGTTATTGTTAAGAGGTAACCAAGCTAATTCACACTGCTGAGAACACAGTGGCTGACTTGGGGGTTATTTATTTGCCTCTTTCCCCAACATCTTTCTCTCAAGAGAATCACTCATGTACTATAACCCTCCCAACTCATGATGCTCAGTATTTGTAAACCAGTTAATTCTAAAGTTGACAAAAAGTTTGTGACGATGATCCCATAGTTTTCGCTGACTTCCCCTCCATGCCCTCTTCCCTGCTCCTATACAGTTAACTCAAGAATGTCTCTCTTCTAAATCCAACCTATTCTCTTTCTCTACAAACCACAAATGTTCATTTTAACTTTGGAGAATAGAATTCTTTTGGATGGAGATCAATCATATGTCACACAGTGGTTGAGCATGTGCTTTATTCCCTGCAAAGCAGTGGGCATGCTAAAGTTTTAGTTATCTCATGCAGTATAAACTGAATAAATGTGACTGAATCAAGGGGGCAAATATTTGGAAGTAAAATTGGACATAATAATTAATTACTGCCAATTCCATGCAAGATCTTTTAAAGTGTTGAATGTTTCTAGTCAGATTCTCTAAAAGACATACTTTGTCTTTTCATTCTAACTTTCTTCAAATGACAGCATCCAAGGTATAAAAAACCATTCTGGGCTCTTTAACCCATTAGGGCCTGGCCCTTGGCCCTCAGTTCTACTGAAATTGCTTAGGAGATACTGAAGTACTACTCATGAGTTTGTAAATCCATCGGACTACTTTCAGCAGTCATTTTACATAATTTTCTGTAGAATGCGATGTCGCTGACTACTTCTGCATTCTGAAATTCTCTCTATACTTGGTCTTACAGGTGCTACTCTTTACTGCTTCTCTTTTTCCTTTTCTGACCACCCCCCCGCCCTGATCCTATGCTGATTCCTCTATTTGCTTCTTAAATACTATAATTCCCGAATGTACTATCCTTAGCCTTTGTCTACTTCTTACTTGACATGTTCTTCCTGGGTGATCCAAGGTTTCAATAGCCATATATATGCCTCCAAAAGCTTTATGACTAGGCTCACCCCTCTTGCACATGTGTGTGTGTGTGTGTGTGTGTGTGTGTGTGTGTGTGTAATCATGTAATGCTACATTTTAAAACTCCCTTGGATCTTTGTTGCAACAAACATTTTATTATTGCCACTGTACCCTTTTACATCTCCATCATGTATATTTGCCATTTCCTTTATCTGAAATGCCTGTTCCTCAAACTACTATTCTTCCTTCAAAACACAGTTCAAGTGCTACTTTGTAAAAATTTTTCTTAAATTCACACAGAAGAATGTGAATAGGTAATATGCAAATACTTTACAATTTCATCTGAGGGACATGAGCATTTACAGATTTTGGTGCTCACTTAGGACCTGTATATTTTTCCCACAAGATTTGGCGTTCTTGCTGGCAAGACCCACCTTTATCCATCTTCACACTCCAGGACTCTGGCACCATTGTCTGGCTTCCAGTATTTGATCAATAAATATTATTTGGAAGAATGCTATACCTTTGATTGTCTATCTGCTTTATACTTTTTTTTAGCTAGATCTGAATTTTACAATACAATATAATGAATGTACTATGGACTTAATATGGTTAGGAGGGCTAGTATAAGATTTTAACATTTATAAAAGGAGTAAGGACTCTCACGGGAGAGAGCTCATCTTGAGGGAGAAAAGAAGTAAACAGTATAGAATGAATGACCAACTTGATTTAGTCATAGTAAGACAATCACAAGCCCAATGTTCCGACAGATCTTGGTCATCGAGGAATGAGGATGATACCAAGTGTGACATGGGGTCTATCATGGACTTGTTTCTGGACCTTGCCCAGTGGGACCACCTCCTAAGAGATCAGGAGGGCTACAATTTAAAACTGAAAGTTGTTTCTCTAAAAACATCTGTCAGACTGAGACATAAGCAATGTAACTTGGTATACTGGTGGAATGCCACCCTAAAAGGACAGACAGTCCCCGCCACACACATACTTTGCCCATGACCACTGGCAAGCTCTGGCATCCTAAAAGCACAAGTGTTCCAGCAGCTACAGCAGAGAGCAGGCAGGGCAACGCACGGTACTACGGGTAGAAGTGGAGGAACAGTAGAGTGTGCTTGTTGCCACTTGTGAAATCCACCTGAGAGTGTCCATGAATGCTTCGGACATCCCTTACAGCAGCTAAAGTCCTGAATGAGTAGGACTCAAAAACCAGCAACATTGGAGTTTTGTTATTTATGTGAGGCAGAGAGGCCCGGGGAAATGTGAGTTTTGTTTTGTCATGGTATTATTTTTCTCTAATATTTGGCTTGTTTTTTTTCCTCTGTTGTTTCTTGTTCCCTTTTTGTTCACAAATGGTAAATTATACTTTGTCATTTATACAGCAATCTTGCTGGTACATAATACTAAGATCATGTGTCTTCTGAGTTTCATTTGTTTTTTTAGACTTGGTTTTCTTGGTTGCCCTTTGTGGTTCTAAAACCAAAATACATTTATTCTGTTTCTAGATCTCGTTTCTTCTTAATGCTCTTGTGAGTCTTATTAATGTCTAGAACTATACATCAAAATTTAGTCATAGCCAAAATAGCTAAGTTACACATCTACCTGTTGTTGAGAAGCCGATTTATATTTACTTACGGTGAGCAACAAAAGAAGTCAGGCTGGTTGGGGGGAAAGGAGCAAGGTCTAAGTATCTATACCTATTTAGTAATAAAACAAACGTGGGGCTGTGTATTTGTACTTTAAGTGTGTTTTTCACTCGTGTGAGGTTTCTATGTGCTTCTCCTCCTCCAAAGCTAAGCTCTGATCTTATACTGGCAAAGTCAGGAATACTGATGGGTATTTCTTCCTAAAGTGGATTACAAACATACAAAGAGCATCAAGAAAGATCCAGAAAAATTCATAGATGATAGATCAATACTAGATTGTTAAGGGAAAAATAAGAAATCCCTTTCACACATCAAACTTCTAGAAAAGATAGTCTGTATTCTAGGGACAGAAAGGGGAAGGGTTGGGGGAAGTTCCTTCAGCTCCTGTGTTACTGCAGAAGACAGAATATTCCATTATAATTTGATTATATAGTTTACATTCACATTTTCCAAAATAGTATTGGAGCTCCTCAGGTTGAGTATACTGTTTGAGTTTTCATTTTCAGTACCAAAACCAACATAAGGCACCAAAAAGGCATTCAGTAAAAGTATTTTCCTATAGCTTCATCATCTCATTACACAGTTCACGCATTTTGGCTACATACGGTTTTGGAAGGATGTTAACTAAAATCTGAAAGAAATATCATTTATTACAATATTGAAAGAATGCTTCTTATGTCTCTAGAAAATTCCCAAATAGCAAACCATTGGTCTTTATCCTTTTTTACTCTACTTCAGAATTTGTCATTGTCGAAAATGTCTGCCTTTCTTGCCTTCTTCAAATTTCCTTCTCCCTTTGCTCCTAAGGTAAATGTCTGGGTTTTCCTGCTACTTGTCCAACCGTCCTTTGCCTAATCTTTACAACCTCTGCTTTTAGCACCTAAATGGAAGCATTTTCAAGTTTCTATATTTGAATCTTTTTTCCCTTAATAGTCCCTCTAATAATCCCTTCATTTCCACACTACCACAGAATGCTCAAGAACCTAACCCTTTTGTATTGAAAACTATCCTAAGAGCCTTCTGAATTTCAACATTATGTTACCACTTACAGTTAAACTTTCCCCAAACTGAACTTGCCTTATCTTGCACTATCATCACTCCTTTTCCTGGTCGTAATGAGTATGTAACCTTCTAGTCAATCAAACTCAAAAGCCTAGGGTCAGTTTTGACTCTCCCCCTAAATTATCTTCTTTGACTAAGGATATGGTAGCAGACTCCTAATTCATCATTTATGCTTGTGTAGCTTTAATGTCCTAATGTATATCTTTGATTACATTTCTACTGCTTAAAAGCCTTGATTAGACCTATAATCCCAGCACTTGTGAGGTTGGGGCAGGAGTATGGCCAGTTTGAGGCCAGCCCGGGCTACATAGAAAGTTGAAGACTGGCCTGGTCTACATAGTAAGACCCTGTCTCAAAAAACAAAACTCAAAAACAAAAACAGACCAAAGACCTTCCAAAAAGAACAAGCAAACCTTCATTAGATTCACACTGCCTAAAGAACTATATGCTAATACCTTAGTTTCTCGTTCTAGTACTTGATGTGGTATCCACTTATTTTTCCAGAATTATCTTCATATTTTCACATTTTAGTATATGTGCTGCCGAAGCGAGCACCATATTTTCACATTTTATATAGCCTATTTGCTTCCTTGCAGCATTATCTGACATTGCCAAAAAAGGCTTTGTACTTTCTCGTCTCTTTGTTTTTCTCTATGACATTTTATTTGACAAGGATGCTACTAATGAAATCGCTTCTCATCCTAAAAAACCTTTCCTCCATGATTATTTTTCTGATGCATCCAAGAAGGCATGAAGGCATGTTAGCTCCTGCCTCTGAACTTACATAGTATGTTATTAACACCTTGTTTGAAAGCTATTATCTTCGCCCTTATACTGTAATCTTTTGGTACTCTTGATCATTCTTACAAAACACGAGGGTTTTATAAGGAAGAAAATCTTATCTTAATTATTTCTGTATCCTCCATCATGTCTAGCACAGTACCTTTTCACACAATAGATGTATAATAAATTAATGAACATTTAGGAGCTCATTTCCTAATCTGGGTTTGACATCAGCAAAGCCTGTGATCTGGATGAATATCCAGCCAGTGGACCCCAGAACAACTAGAGCAGCTGTTTATTGCCTACGTGCATTCGGACTCATTGGAGTTTACATCATAATAGCTATTAATATTTTTAATATCACTACTGATTTGATAGTATCTCTTGAAATGTCTTGTGGTACTCTTAAATGAAACAGCGCACTCAGCTGAATGGGCCAGAATAATTGGGAGCTCATTCTGATTTAACTAATGTAATGCTCTTGGGTACAGGTTATAGACCCAATATGAAAGATTTGTAATTTAAGCAACTAATTGTATCATTTATTAACATTGTGATTTTCTAATGAAAAATACCTTCTAATACCTCTTTTTCTTTAAATATCAGGTTCAAAATAGTGCAACTAGAAAAGCAATGGTAGAGAAATTTTACAGTTATTTCCATCTGTAAACAATGATAATGGAAGTGGCAAGCAAAACAGTATACCTTTCTGTTTTTGGTTGACTCTGATTTGAGATTTTTTTTTTTTTTGGCTATTTCCTTTCCTTGGGGAAAATCACATTCTTTACAATTTTACTTTTCTGCTTTTATCTCATCAGGTCGAAGTGGAGGTTATTAGAAAGAGCAAGGATTCCAGTGTTGAACAGGGAAAGTATAACACAACAAAATCAGGTAAGTAAGAAAGTGTAAACAACAGGGGATGAACAGGAAAAAATGATCTAGTCAGGAAAAGCCAAAGAAAAGGAAGAAATCCTTAAAAGTCCCCGCTTTGCTTCTTCTAGAAGGTTTGTGGCAGTTTTGTAAACTGTGCCTTCTGCTCCTTCCCTCTTACTTCCAGCTCTTCTACTTACATACCAGGTGCCAAACCAATCATTGCCATTGTTTGCCGGCTAGCTTCTTTTTACCTCTGCTACCATTTTCTGGGTACTTGCTGTTGCTACTTAGAATGACTGCCACAGCTAAGCAGACTACATATCAAAAGAGATCCCAATTTAAATGATTTGGAATTAGTACTCTAAATTTATGCAGTTTGTGAATATATTCTTGGTGTTTCACAGCTGACAACACTATTTTCCCTTGAGTATCAAACTCACAAAATCTCCATGGAGTATTTTCTCCCAATATAGTCTTTCTAGAATGACTATGAGGTGTGAGACTTACCAGGCAGAGGTCTTAGCAAATGCCTATTTTAAAAATAAACAGAGTAGAACAATTATGGTAGTTCTTTTATGATCCAGAATAACATGCTTTTACTTGTCAACTGCTTAACAAGGAGCTGAATTGCTATAAAGAGGATTTCAGTTAACATTTCACTATTACTGCTCTGATAGTTCAAATAAAAGCAGTGAAGATTTTTATTTTCTTTAAGAGTTATAAGTATGTAGAACATTCTCATTTTACAGAAAAACATCGAGGATAGTGAAATGACAGCCTCATAGTTGTAGATTAGTAGTGTTCCCACCATTCTGCCATGCAACATTACTTTTTAAAATTATTATTAATATATAAATAAAGATTTTTATTACCTTTTCTCAAGTCTTCTATTCTTTTTGTAGGCCATCATCAATGTCTTCATGTACATATAAAGCAGTCTATAACAAAACACTTCTCGCCTCTCAAGCAAATCTTACTTTTAGGCTAATCTCTATAGACCATCCATGAAGGGCAAAGATAGAATGTTACCTTTTACCCATCAGGATTAACCCAAATGTGAGAAAGAAGAACAAAATTTATTTTGGTTTGTGCTATGAATTTCACTACTGCCAGAAAGTTTCCTGAACAACTCTGTACTGGATACCATTTCTTTCACTGGTTTATTGAATTTTGACAGTGTTGAGAAACACTGATTTCTATGTTAGTAATACAATAACTAAAATACAGTAACTTCCAGCACACATACAGAACATTTTTGAAGTATAGACTATTCAGTCAAATCTTACTGATTTGAGTGTACATATTTGCTATTCGTTTTCCTTTTTTCATTTACTTGTCCATATAGTTTTATAGCCCATGAAGAAGACTTGTAAAATCAATATACCTAATTTCATTCTCTACTTCAGGAAAGATAGTCACTGAAAATACAAAACCTGACATGGAAGAGGTGCACAGTTAAGCCTACTTGGATTATCCTGAGAGAAGCTATTATTTAGCTCAACCATTGGTTCTATATGGATAAGGAAGACGATTTTCTAGTTCCACTTGAGCAAAGAGGGTTGTTTTGCTTCTTTTATATTTTTTCCTTCCCGAGATCAATTTCCATTATCTGTTATTAATCAAATACGTGCACAAAAATGTGTTCCGATGCTCTGTGATTTTTAAGAATCCTTTTATGAACATGGCTAACAGCTAATAGTCTGCACTGCAAAACCAAAATGGTCTCTAGAAACAGGCATTGTCTCAATTTCCTTACCTGTGGATAGTTAATGAGACATCCTTGGGGCCAATTATTTTTAATGATTTAATTACATTTATGGTTTTAAACTACCTTTCACCCAAACCACATGCTTATACAAAAACAATTTAAAATGTTTAATAGTAGTCGGGCATGGTGGCACGTGCCTATAATGCAAGCACTTGGGAGGTTGAGGCAGGAGGATCACCATGAGTTCGAAACCAGCCTGGGCTACATAGTGAGTTCAAGGCCAACCTGAACTACATGGCAAGACCATTCCTCAAAAAAAACAAAACCAAAAAATTTAATAGTAAATGCAGTGTGAGTCTGTATTTCTGATTTGTTTTGCAAAGTGTACATTTATTTGAAGATATATTTACCATGTTCAAACTTGCAATCATGTAGATGTAGAAGCCTGCTGAAATTTCACACATGAACTGAGAGCAACTATTAAAGTCTTAATCTGAACGTTTCTTTACCTTCCTAGGTTGTTTAGTTTTTTTAAATGTGAGAGGTTCTTGGCTCTGAACATTATCATTTTACAAGACCATGTGAGATGGATATTACCTGGATTCCTTGGAATCCGCTTTCTTCGGTCTCGGAAGGCTGCACCGGACTGTAGGGCTTCTAGAAGATTATCCATTACTCCAGTCTCATCACCTTCTAGCAGAAGAGAGAAACAGGAATTAATCTTGGAGCAATTAAAGTGAAACTGCAGAAAAATAAAGGAAAAACACTGCTGTCAGATTTACATAACACCACTAAATTAAAGACATACTTCTGTTTTAACATAATGGATCCTGTCAGTTTTTGGCATCACAGACTACTTGGCTTATTACGCACCATTAAGTAAAATTCATGCCAATCTCACCGTTCTCTCAATTTAAAGACCTTGTCTTTTGTATTATTGATGACATGCTCAGTATGCAAATAAACAGTAGCTGATCAGCTACTGCTGCCTTCCTGTTAAGATTCTTATAAGATATTCCTAAGCAAAAAAACCACTGACCCGGCTTAATGCAATCAATGCTCAGGGTGTGACTTGATGAAGCAGAATTACACAAGGTTAAATACTGATTGTATTAATACTTCCAGCATTCAACCATTGTCTGCGATTATCTCAAAAGACACTACTTGCAAAATACATTTGCATTCAATTCTTACCTAATCCAGATCCTTTACGTATTTTGAAGGGCTGACATTGTATAAAGAAAAGGTGACCACATCATCTGAAAGGCCACATTTTACATTTGAGTGATATCAGCCAAAGTCTCTTTCCTTTTTAGAATGCTGTTTTATGACTAAACTTTTCTTGTAGTGGGGAAAAGACTTTTCTTGTCGTGCTCCTAGGAAGCCAGGAGCAAAGTACTCAGAAAATGTTCGTGGAAATTCCTAACAGAAATAGCATTTAAAACATTTCTCTTTGCTCTTATCTTTGACAATTCTGGCTATAAAACAGACTTTTAAGATTTATTAGAGCATTTATCTCAAAGTATCAATTACTAGAAACTACTAAGCTATGGATGATCCACCGGGAGTTGAGGCCTCTTATCCCAACTGACCTAACTTAGGAAAAGGAACCCTAATGATGTTCTCTGCTTTGAGCTGTAGCTAAATGTATGGGTCTGGGGATGAGGATATTTATAGGCAAAAGGGTTAAGAAGGGAGGAGTGAGAGAAAAGACACTGTTTCTGATATTAACCCAAGGTTGAATTTAAATCCTACTTTGTCTAAAGAATTAACTATAGGGTATCAGATCATAGAAAAAAATTCTCCTATGGTCAAGAACAGGCTAAAACCTTTTTGATTATGCTCTTTACCTGACTTGAGAATTCTTCAATGCCACAATAATTTATCCTTTAAAAAATAAACTCTCTAGGACAGGATACTGAATAAAAATGAGAAGAAACACAGAAGTCCTCAGGTCCAGAATTAGGGAAGTACAAAAGGAAAACAGAGCCTCAGTGACTAAATAGTGAAAGAGGATTGTGCATTTAATAGTCAGTAAGGTCGCTAACACATCTGATCATCAAACAATCACCTGCTTTTTAAAAATTTATTTTTGTTTATTAGGTACATGTACTTAGCATACCTTAATTCTTTGTAGTCCCCTTCCCTTCCTTTATCTCTGCCCTCTCTGTCTCCATATCCCTAACCATATTTCCATTTTTTTAGTTCATGTTTGTGACACATAATACTTACACTCATTGTGGGTAGTTTGTACAGGTTACAACATATCTCAATTCTTTCCATGCCTCCCCCCATCTCTTGGTTCCCTTCCCATTTGCAAAAGATCTCTCTTCCTGGTTCCTTTTGTCTGTCTTTTATTTTGTTCTTTATTTATACTTTAGATTTTTCATATGACAGAAACCATATTGTATTCAAATTTATGTGTCTGATTTATTCCACTTAACATTATTTTTTTTTTAATTTTTTTATTACTTTTACCAAGAACATGTATTGGTACATTGTATACATAATGATCATAATCAACATGGTTATTTTGTACCTGTACATGATACATCTTGGTTTTCCCCCCTCTTTCCCCCCTTCCCCTTCCCTCCCTTTCATTCACCCACCCCTCCCTATTTGCAACAAGTGTAGCTACACTGGCTAGAATGTACCTGGGAGAATTCAATTTTAGGCAGTGTATGCTTTACATTTGTTATATCTTTTCAGCTAGGGATACTGAAACTCCGGCATCATACAACTGGTGTGTGGAGGGGCTTCAGATCTGCCAGACAGTTAAGACTAGCCCCTTTTTGGTCTTTGTGCTTCTGGGGATGAACCTGGGGCCTTGAGCTTGCTTGGTAAGTGCTCTACCACTGAGCTACATCCCTAGCTCCAAGGCTGCCCTATTTGTGAGACAACTAACAGAAGTTGAAATGAACGAGGCAGATGGTAGCCAAATCATAATTCTATGATACAGATTTGAACACAATACTAAACCCAGCATCATATAATAGGTATATAATGCAGGCCACAAACCAGACACATCATTTTAAATATTCTACCAATTACAGTAAAATTTTTTAAACATGAGAAATTAATATATTAAATATTTAACCAAATATATACAAAAATTCATGATATATTTTATATTTTTATCAGGCTAAATCTTAGAAATCTAGTGTATATTTCTTTTTGCACACCTCAGTTCAGAGTAAGTGGTAGTAGATGCTCACTAGCCACATATGGCTCATGGCTACTGCACTATACAGCATAATTATAAGCAAAAGGAAATGACCAATTAGATTTATGCTTTAAAAAGACTTGCCAGGTAGCATTGTATAGGATGGCAAGACAGAAGGTAGAGAAATTTTTAGGAGTACAGAACAATTACTTAAGTAGCAAATAAAAGACTGAACTAATGGGAGAGCAGAGCGAACAGAGAGGATGGATATTTTGAAATTATTAATACCATAAATATGACTTGACTGGGGGTAGAAGAGATTAAATAGGAGGGAAGGAATCCAGACGACCAGGGATAAACAAGTTTGAGAAGCTGAAAATATGCATTTGGAACCTAGGAGTGAAGATTAGGTGAAGCTAAATATTTGAGCAACACTGGAAAATGGATGAGATTATCCCAAGAATGTGTATTACAAGGAGGATGAGGGGCAGAAAATGTAACTCAAGAGGACTCCATGTTTTAAAAAAATTTTGAAATTTTTAATTGATGAGTAAAAATTATATATATTTATGGTACATGATAGGATGCTTTGATACATGTATACATTGTAAAATGGATAAATCAAGACATTTAACATAGGCATTTCATCACATACTTAAAATTATATTGTGGCAAAACCACTTAAAATCTATTTTCTTAACAATTTTCAAATATTACAATATGATGCTATTACCTTTAGTCACCATGATGTACAACACACCTCTTGAGTATATTCCTCCTGTCTGACTGAAATTATTGTCCTTTGGCCAACATTCCCTAATCCTCCTACCCCCTGGAGAACCCCAATTTTTACCAGGCAGTTAGGAAAAGCAGAAATGCAAAAATACTGAACAATTTTCAGAGGTAGAGGAGTATAGACAAGAGAGGACAGTAGAACAAGTGCATTTCATGTGGCCTTGTAAAATTGGTAATCGTAAAGACTGTATGGAAAAATGAATGTAGGTAATCAAGTGAACAGAGCAGAATACAAAGCAATATATATGCAAAGAATTTAAATACAGTTTACATAAATGCAAATATGAAAATTTCTATTGCATGACATTATGGATCTTTCATTAAAATTCTTTAATGACATTATGTTGTGATTAGACAAAAAAGATGGAAAACTATGACAAAGTAGAGATAAATTAAAAATACATCTCTTTGCTTAATTAGTGCTACCTGACAATATTTATTAAAATATTACTATACCAGATCAGTGTTTCTTACTCTTTTTTAAATTGTCATTCTTCTCTCATTCCTGGGGCCCTTTTAGACATCTTTTCTCCTATTGCATTCCACTGTCAAAATTTAATGCCATAGATACATTTTGTAAGGCTTCAAACCACTGCACTAAGACCTTTTCTCAACCCACCTTCCCAGGAACCAATATTTATGCATGTGATATTGCCCCTGAGAATGCATATGTTACATGGTTCTGCTAAAAAATAAGCTTTTATAAGCATCACATATGTGTTAAAGGAAAAAATACAGGGTTCAGTTCATTAATGTTGGGAATACAGGCATTCACTACCACACCCAACTTCAAAGTTTTATGAAAATATTCATGGGAGCAATTTCTATTTCAGTGAATCTTCCTAAAACAGAGTGGAAGCCCACATGATCATCTGAAAAATGTTATCCTCCACTTTGAACGAATTTTAGTGAAATTTGGTCTATAATTAAATTGTATGAGGGTGACAGTTCACTTACAATTTTTAAGTTCATAGAACCATGAATTCTTAGATGTAATTAATAACGAAGTGCTTTTTTTTTTTTCCCAAGTTTAAACTTAAGAAAAAAGTCTTTATAGTGCTTTCATACTGAAAATGAAAATAACATTATTGGGCACATACAGAAAATATATAGTTTCTTATATCTTATGATATCTATTATCTAATATCTTTCACTGAGTGAAAGAATATCTAGAGGGAAATTAGGTAAATGTTTTTAGCCACTAAAATGCCAATAGATGGGCATGGCTGAAAACTACCAATTCAGGGGTCACTTTATATCTTTCTCATTCAAAATTAGTCACGGAGTACTGAGGAGCTAGGCTTTATGTAGTCTGTGGGCTCTGCGTGATCTCCTTATCATTAGACAAAGTGCAAGCATAGGCTGTATTTTTTTTTCACATTTCCCACAGTATTTGTCATTCAGTAGATGTTAAATGCCTGCTGATCTCAATTTTCAATATCAACATTTACCTGTGTTGTGTTTACTTAATTTCCCCAAAAAGAGTTTAGAGATGCAATAGGTTAAAATTAGCTTGAAGTAAATTATCTCTGGTATCCTTTTTGTGCAAGACAGTTCACTGATGGTTAGCACATACTTATGTAGAGACAATACTCTGAATTTTTCACATTTCGGAACATTGTAGGAACAGAGCCACTTATGACCTTTGTTCCAGAGTATATTTTTAAGGAATTTTTTTACATTAACGGATCTTGGATGACATAGTACCTCCATCCAGGGTAAAGGGTAGGTTTGTATGTTTTGAAAACAGATTATATCTTCCCCCAGGGCAAATGTCATGCAGGTTTGTTTTCAGTCTATTACAAATGATTAAGGTTTTCTAAGCATGGGAGCTCTTCAGCAGTTATGCAAACTCACTGTGTGTACAGCATCTATCTGGGTACACATTTGCATCATCCCAGAAGAACTGGAGGGCAAGGAAAAATTATATGAACATGAAGCCCATAATGCCGCTGTACCATGAGTACATAGTTCTGTGTTTCTCACCCAGGACTCTCGTGTCTTCAGCCAACATCCAAGAAACTATGGAAAAATAACATCCAAGCAGGGTAAAATCTCTGAACCTTTATAGCTTTTAATATACTCTGCTCTCCTCCCTTTTTTTAATCAACCGTTATTAATTAGAATACTCCTTATTCATCTAAAAACTTAAGCACCTAGTGTACTGGACCCTACCATTACCGAAGACTCCACTCCAACTCACTAGACACTGATAACTGATAACTAAAGCCAACAGGAGTTGCACATGAAACAGTTCAGATTTCACAACTGGTCAGATTTTAGATTTGGATTGACTTTACCAGTTGAGCATCCCTAATCGAAAAACCCAAAATGTTTTCTACAAGATTTTGGAGTATTTCAGATTTCACATTAGGAAATGCTCCTAATATTTCGTTTCATGTTCATAATATGAAATAAGATTATCAGATTTCAGATTTCATAGTAGGGATCTAAAATCTATGTAACACCATGTAGCCCCCCAAAACAAACAAACAAACAAACAAACAAAAAAAAAAACAAAACTTAACAACCTGAGCGTAATGCTTTAATCATGACTAGAGCCTTCTTGACTTCTCAATTTTGTATAAGTAAAGATTTCTGCAAGGGTTGAGCTGTTCAAAGTTAGAGAAAACTGCTATCAAAAATTAGTGTGAAACGACCCAAAAGGGCAAAAGATTTATTACTGACATATGAGACTGAAAGAAAATAAATTTTACCGTGAAATTAGCTATAGGAGCCTGGATCACAGACCCCAACCCAGGGGACCACGAGACCATTGCTGGCAGCTCGCCTTGCCCAACCAGGCGTTGCGGACAGCTGGTCTTGCCTAATCAGAAAACTGCCAGAACATTGCTGACAGTTAGCCTTGCAAGACATTTCTGATAAAAGCGGTAACTTGAGCCGAAACCAGGGTGTAAACCCGGTATCTGGTCTGGCCAGATGGGAAGAACCTATCAGAGTGTAACACGCTTAATCTGCACCTGGCCCCTAGACCCCCACCCGTTTTGTGGTTTTTGCCTTTATAAGCTGTGCCTTCTTGCTGTGGGGGGCTCTTCATATCCCTCCTGCGTGAGGACCGTGTGGAGCCCCAGCGCGCTGGTCGACGGAATAAAGCCTCTTGCGGTTGCATCAAGAAGCGATTCCCCTGTGTTCTTGGGGTGAGCGCCATCCTCAAGGACTGAGTGAGGGTCTCCTCAGTCTGAGGGTCTTTCAAGACAATACTTGCACATATTAGTTGAAAAAATGTAACTACAACATGCTCTCTGTGGGCTTCAGGAATTAGGCAAGACTTCATGGAATTAATAGAACTTAAGCAACTGAAATCATTGTATTTCTGCAGAACTTTCTGTATTATTATTCCATTTGAATTACACAGAAATAGACTAAAGACCCAAACCATAAGAAGTAGTTTAAAGATACTAAAATCTAGATTTTTTAACACCCAGTGCATACTCATGAATGCATAAGTGCTCTCTTTATGTGTGTGTAAAGATTTACAAATAATGCAACAATGCAGAGATCTTACATGTACAGTTTGAAAAGTTTTGACAAATGCACACGCCCATGTAATTACTAGCACAATCAAGATATTAAATAAATGTTTCCATCACCCCTCCCACCTTGCTTCCATCACTCAGGCAACTTCTGTGTGATTTTTATCATCTTATATTAGTTTTGCCTATTTATATTAAATAATTTTAAGGGAGTAGAAAAAGTCAAGGTCATCTTGAGCCAGCATAGTCATCTGAAATAAAAAATGCATGGTGTGCTTGATAAATCATGAGGGGAGAAACAAAGTGGAAAGATTCAAGGGTTACAGTTAGATAGGTAAGATCAGAGCAAAATTATAAAGGGGCCTGTATTTTCCAAGTATGATGTTTGATCTTCAGCATGACAGTAGCATGATGAAGATGGTTTTTAAAATCAGCCTCACAGTAGCATGCAAAATGTACCAAGGTGAGAGAGAAATCAATTATACGAAGAATAAAATTTAATTTGCAAGTGACAAATACTATTCTGTATATAACCCTGGGCAAAGTGGGATAGTTACTTTTGGCATTATTGGTAAAAGACTAAATAGAAAAGTAAAATTGGTTTTGTGAGCAAGGTCATCAGCAGTAGTAAGCTGAAGCTGACAGCATAAGAAAGCAGTGATAACTGGAGTTCAAGGAAAATCAGTGTTAGATTCAATCTTTTTCACACTATCTATCATGGTACAGATTAAGAACATGCTGCAAGATGTAGGACTTTGTACATGACATAAACTAGAAGACTGCCCTCTTTTCTAAGAAGAAAGAAACAAAATTTCTTCTCTAAAAAAATTGAAGACCCATGGCTAACAAATAGCTCCTATAATTTAATAGAGAATAATAGCAGGTAATAAAGACTAAGTAAAAGGGTCCCCTAATATGGTGAAAACAACACATTGTGCTATAAGATCTTAATATCTATGGGTAAGAATAATATTACTATAGATTAGTTAGAAATAAAAGTAATCAAGGCATTGGGCAAAAAATGTTGTATAAATAGATAAAACAAAAGCCTGAGCAACTTGTACAGTGGTCCACAAGCATCTAAAAAGCCTGTATCTGATGGAAGGTTTCTGTTAGTCTGTAGTTTAAAAAAGTGAGTTAACGATGTCTTGCAAAAGCAACAGATGGTAACTAAGATGATAGCCTACGAAGTTATTTATGGTCAGAAAATGTTTAAGAAAATCAAGATACTATTCCAAAGAGATTAAGGAAGCATAAATGGAAAGTACAGAGTTCTACAGACAATAATGAAGGCAGATGCTCTTGTTCAAAAGAAGAAAACTTTCAAGAGGTAAAAGAGGACACAGGAGCTTAGAAGAAATTACTAGAAACCACAGGATGAGCTAGAGGCAGTGTAGTAATGACATTATGCAATAGCTGAAAATTTGTAAAACAAAACAAAAAATATCACATAC
>PVJO010023414.1:0-26008 GCA_004026905.1 Hystrix cristata | reverse complement strand
CAAAATTATGAAGTACCTAGGAATCAATCTAACAAAGGAAGGAAAAGATTGAAAACTACAGTCCTTTGAAAAAGGAGATCAAAGATGATATCAGAAAATAGAAAGATATCCCTTGTTCTTAGGTAGACAGAACCAATATTGTGAAAATGGCCATAATCTCAAAATTGTTTCACAGATTTAATGCCATCCCAATTAAAACCAATATCAGACGTCATGGAATTAGAGAAAACTATCGTAAAATTCATTTGGAACCAAAAAACCTAGAATAGCAAAAGCCTCTGAGCAACAAAAGCAAAGCAAGGGCCATCACAATCCCTGACCTGAAATTATATGACAAAGCTACTGTAATAAAGACAGCATAGTAATGCCAAAAAAATAAAACCAGACCCGAGGATCAGTGAAACACAACAGAAGATGCAGAAACAAGTCCAAACATTCTCAGCCACCTTAGCTTTGAAAAAGGGGCCAAATACCCTCACTGGAAGAAAGATAGCCTCTTTAACAAATGGTGCTGGAAAATCTGGCTCTCCACATGCCAAAGATTAAAACTAGACCTGTGTCTTTCCCCATGCACTAAGCTAAAATGATCAAAGTGGATCAAAGATCGGAACATGAAAACAGAAACACTAAACCTGCTGGAAGATAGAATAGGTAGAACTCTTGAAGACACAGGTGTAGGCAAAGACTTTATGAGCAAAACCCCAGTTGCAGAGGAAATATCAAAAAGAATCAACTGGGATCTAATCTTACTAAAAAGCTTTTGCACAGCAAAAGAAACCACCAACAGAGAGAAGAGACAACCCACAGAGCGGGAAAAAAATTTTGCCAGCTGTTCCTCCGACAAAGGACTCATATCTAAAATATACAAAGAACTGAAAAAAATCCGACCCCTGGGCTGGGGATTTAGCTCAGTGGTTAGAGTGCTCATAAAGCAAGTGCAAGGCCCTGAGTTCAATCCCCAGCAGCAAAAAAATAAAAAACAAGAAATAAAATAAACAGACCCCCCAAAGTTTAAAGACCCAATCCAAAAATGGGCAGCTGAAATAAATAGATCCTTCTCAGATGAAGAAGTAGAAATAGCAAATAAACAAATGAAAAGATGTTCAACATGAATGCTCATTTGAGAGATACAAATCAAAACAACACTGAGATTGCATCTCACTCCAGAAAGAATGGCTATTATCAAGCAGTCAGCCTATAACAAATGCTGGCGGGGCTGTGGGGCAAAAGGAACCCTTCTCCACCGTTGGAGACTGGTGCAACCACTATGGAAATCAGTGTGGAGATTCCTCAAAAACTAAAACTAGAGGTTCCATTTGATGCAGCCATTCCCCTTCTTGGTATCTTCCCAAAAGAAAAGCATCATTCCACAGCGATATATGCACACCCACGTTCACAGAGGCACAGTTTGTAACAGCTAAATTTTGGAAACAGCCTGAATGCCCATCATCTGATGAATGGATAAAGAAAATGGGTTTTTTTTAATACAATGGAGTACTACTCTGCCATAAAGAATGATAAGCTTGATTTCACCTTCGAATGTTCCCTACTCATAGAGTAGCTATCTATCATCTCCTGTTCCCCCTTTTTCACCACTTTTAAATAAATTGTCCTCTAAATAAATTGTCTTCTCTTAATTAAAAAAAAAGAATGATAAGCTTGAGATATTTGTAGGTAAATGGATGCATCGTGCGACCGTACTCTTAAGTGAAATAAATGCGACACACATTTTTAAATACCACATTGTTTCTCTGGTGTCAGAAATTGAAAGTGTAAATAAAGACTAAAATGTATTATATTGGGAAAGGGAAGAAATTGTTCAAATGGGAAGGTGAACAAAGGAGGGGGAGGGGGAACAAATATATATCATGTACAAGTACAAATCCCCTATGATGAATGTTATCCTTATGGATAGCTCATATGTACCATTAAAGTAAAAAAAAAAAAGAAATATTCTTGACTTTTGTTCCAGGGCACAGTTAAGTTTCTTGGTAAGTGTTTGTTCTTTTAATGTCTTGCTTCCAAGCTTTGTTAAGTGAGACCAGAACAGCATCTAGTGTAATGTTTTGTCCTACTATGGAAGCAAAAAATTCTTCTGAGTTTTTCACGGCGTACTTTTGAATTATAAAGTGTTCCACTCTGGTTGTATTAGGTATTCTTCTGACTGTTTGTAAGCCATGAGGCTATTCCTTCAAATTCTTTCAAGTTGTTCTTTCTCTCGCCTCAAATATTTTCATTGTACTCACAAAGCAATCAGTATTCTACGGAATTCAGGAAGTAACTCCTGCAGCTCTTGTGTTTGTGTAGCTCTCAGTTCTCCAGTACTGTGCCCCACAACTAGCTGCTTTGGCCTTCCTGGATTCCAAGTTTCATCTTCTCTACTCAGGGAGACCATCAAGCTCTACCTGGGTTCCTCTTCCTTATGCCACATCATGCCACATCACTTTTTGGCAATAATCTAGGATAACTGTAGGCCTCAGCTGATTGGCTTTCCATCTCTTTGTGGTCACTGGCTTCTGCTGAATGCTGCCTGATGTTTTGTGAGTCATTGATTCATATATTTTTATCTAGTTTTATAATTGTTTCGGGGAGGGTGGTAAATCTGGTTACTTTTCATTTATCAGGACTTGAAGTGGAATTTCTCTAGTTTTGACTTAGTGAGTTAACTTGTATAAAGATGTTACATGGCAAGAATTTGATACATGACCCTCAATATGTTAGCTTTTCTAGTAAGTTTTACTAATAATGAGTTTTAAATCCTGACAGGTAGTATCCTCATTCTCATGATGTATCTTTAGGGACCACCTTTTGTTGTTTGTAACAGATCATGATTATGGTGCTTAACAAAATGTAGACATATTCCCATTCATTCCCCTCTCCCTGCCCCCTACCTCTCTTTCTCTAATAAAGTTCAAAAGCAGTCGACCAGGACTGGTATGGTAGCTTCGTGTTTCCATCAGGAATGTAGATACTTCATCTTTTCATCCAAGTCTCTAATGTGGGCTTTTATGTGCATCATCTACACATGTGCTGCATTTCTGTCTGTGATGGTTGACCTACTGCTAGCATTGACAGGAAGAGTGGAAGGGGCAAAACCTTTGTGCTGGGTGAGTCAGCTCCATCTTAAATGTCCTTATGGGAATACCCACTAGCAACTTCTGCTTTATTTCTCATTCATTAGAACTGTTACATGATTACCCTGGCTACAAAGGATGCTAGGTAATGTAGGGTTTTTAAAATTAAAACCTAGGGCACGTTACCACCACAAGCAAAGTTATGTTTCAATAGAGGGAAAGAATTCATTAAACATCCTGTGTATCACTAATTTTATCTCCCACAAATGAACCTCTCATCGATGACAAGATGTTCACATGAGATTAAAATGCCAGTGCATAGAATTCAAAGACCAAGTGGAGAGAATTATGTAGCAAATTTGGCTCTACCATTAGGTTCATTTTGATGAGAATTTCAAATTCAGTGAAGGAAAGAACTTGAGAAAAGATTGGGAAGATTAATAAAATGATGGGAATTCTAAAGGCCAGGCTAAAATTTTTACATTTTTGCTTTGCATGTGTTAGAATTTTTTTCTAGGGGTTAGGGATGTAGCTTTCGTGATAGAGCGCTTGCCTAGCAAGTGCAAGACCCTGAGTTTGATTCCCAGCACCCCTCCCCAAAAGAAATCTTTTCTAAATGATTTATTAAAGGAGCCCATTGAATCAGAAAGTTTTCCTAAAATCTGGGTGAAAACACAGAAGTTCACAGGTTTCTGGAAATAAATATGAATTACTTGATTGATTACCATAATTAAATTGGATGACAATTTTCAGGTTGTGACTGTTGCCTCTATAACTGTTTTTAGAAACTCTTGGAATGTACATATATATTTTACAAGGACACTCTCATTTTAAGGTGGACATTAATTTATTCAATAAAACATATTCCTTGCCCTTTTAGAGTTTATACTCCAGGGGGAGACAAACAATAAATAATAAACAGTAGGTATATTACTTGTACTTACATTTAAGTTGATATGTGATATGGAACCAAAAATGAGGCCAAAAGAGAGGAAAACAGGAGGTGGGAAGTCAGGTTGTGGTTTTAAATAGAGCTATCAGTACGGGCATCATTGAGAAGGTGGATGTAAGAAAGTTCTTGATGGGAATAAGACAGCCATGAAGATACCATATAGAACAGTGTGGTCAGAGGACACAGCAAGATTAGGAAATGCCTGCTATGCTTGGAGTCAGCAAGAAATCTCATGTGGCTGAGTGACATGAGCAAGGAAGAGAGTACTGGAAAGTCAGGTCAGAGAGGTAACAGGGAGTCGAATCATGTACGGTCTCTTGCACCATTGTAAAGGCTTTGGCTTATACTCTGAGTGGAAATGGAAACCATTGCTGAGGTGTTTTATTGTTTATTTGTTTGTTTTTGTTCTTGTTGGGTTTGTGATTTGGTTTGGCTTAGTTTTTTGACACAGTGTATTCCAGGCTGGCCTTGAACTTGCAGTGATCCTCCTGCCTCAGTCTCCCCAGTGCTGGGATTACAGGTGTGTGCCACCACGCCTGGCCCTTGCTGAGTTTTGAGCAGAGGAATTCCATCATAACATTTATCTTTAGAAGGAATAAATTTGAGCTGGGTGTGATGGCACATGCCTGTAATCCCAGCACTCAGGAGGCTGAGGCAGGAGGATCATCATGAATTCAAGGCCAGCCTGGGCTACATAGCGAGTTCAAGGGCAGCCTGAACTACATATCAAGACCCTATCTCAAAAAAAAAAAAAAAAAAAGAAGAAGAAGAGGGGGTTGGGGATTTAGCTCAAGTGGTAGAGCACTTAGCTAGCATGCACAGGGCCCTGAATTCAATCCCCCAAAAAAGAAAGAGGAGGAGGAAGTTTGGCCTTTTGTTGGAAAAAACATTTTATGGTTCTAACTCCCCCTTGTAGAAGTTAACTCTGGAAGAGCAGGGCTATTTATTCTTTTTATTCATTGATATAACTTTAAAAGTTTTTCCTTTTTTTTGTATTGGTAATACTCACTATATCATATTGGCATTAGATGATTATATAACTGTCTGTCCTGACGCCGTGTGTCCCCATGGGTAGGATTAGGTCTTATTAATCTCTCTACAGCCAACAGGTAAAACAATATCTAGCTTTCAGTAAATTCTCAGAGATTCATGAGTAGAGAGAAATATCCAACCATCTTGCTAGTCTTATTTTCAATTCATAAACATGAGTTTCAGATAAGCTCTTAATCAGTTAGGCTGTATTATACTTCCCTAATCTATTCACTCACCTACTTTCCTAGATACCTTCTTGTACCTCTTTTTCTCTCTGACCTCTCAAGACCCCTCCTCTACATATACCTTCTCCCTTACCTAAGGGTGTACCTAAAGGTACCTTTGCTTTTTATTTCACCAAGAAAGCTGAAGCAATCATAAGAAAATTTCCACAGACCCTCACTTGTATTCACTGCTAGCATCTTTACCATGCAAACTGCTTTGTCATGTATCCACATATGAAGTAGCCATGCACCTATCCAAGACCAAACCCATTACCTGGGCACCAGATTTCTCCTTTTGAAAAAAACATGTCTCCAACAATTCTTTCCCCTCAACTACATTCCCATCCTATCTAGGTTGGTTTTCAGTTATTTTCTATAAGGTCATTCTAAAATCTTAAATGTAGATGGTCATTTATTCAAAAATATTTTCCAAACATCTACCACTGTGATGTGCAGTGTGGGGAAGAGTTTGGGATGGCAGAAGTATAGGATATTAGGGAGGAAATGGCAAGTTGTTTCATCTGAGAAGTCAGAAGACTGTGAAGGACTTCCAAACTCTTGCCTCCCTCTATCCAATCATAATCATCAAAAACTTCGCCCAGGCCCATTTGGGTTCCCGACTTTTAAACTAAATTTAAACCAGATCCCAAAACATTACAAATCTTGTACCTCTGACATCCCACTGTGAGACACTGCTAAGACTATCCAGCTGGTATTTTTCCTCACTGCATCAAGCAAAAAATTCAACGTATTGTTTTATCAACGGGTTATTTGGAGGATTTATTAAGGGAGCCTTGGAGGTCTTGGAGGTCCCATCAAATCTGACCAAGATCTCCGAGGCCTTCAACTTGGAAACTGTTTTTCCAGGGACATTTGCACCTCCTACAAAGAGTCTGTCCAGTGACAATGATGACATAAATTCACGTCGAGTTTGAGCTCTGATTTTTTATTTTTCATCGAACACCCCGAGTGTTAAGTTTTACTCATGAGTACTACCTAGGAATAAGAAACTCCTTACACAGAAACTGAAAATGCTGGTTTCCAGTGGTGGGAGTGGGCTGGGAGAGGATGGAAATGTGTAAGGAAGAGGGTATAAAATTGCAGTTTTGTAGGATAAATAAATTTGGAGATCTAATCAACAAATGGACTGTGCTTAATAGCATTATATACTATTAATTTACTAAGAGAGTACATTTAGGTACTCTTACTGTACCAAAAAACTTTTTAAATCAAATGAAAAATTTTTTAAAAAGAAAGAAAAAAATGAGAGGTAATTATATGCAATGATGGGTATGTATGTTAATTTATAATCATTAAACTATGTATATGTGTATCAAGATAAATATGTAGCAGAGCATAGTGGCACATGTCTGTAATCCCAACACTTGGGAGGCTGAGGCAGGAGGATTGCCATGAATTCAAGGCCAGCCCGGCTACATAGTGAGCTCAATACCAGCCTGAACTACACAGTGAGACCCTGTCTTAAAAAAAAAAAAAAGAAAGAAAGAAAGAAAAAGAAAAATATAAATATTTAAAGACCTTTTTAAGTCTTAAATATGCAACATAAAAAAGAGACCCTCTCGAAATCCAGTGAGTAATTGATCAGGTTTGAAAAACTTGTATTAACAAAAATCTGCATTATTACTGGGGACACTATTGTTTATCTGTTCATTCTTGTCATTCCTTCATAGGGATGAGGGTGGCTATAAGCATAGACGTTCAAGTGGTTTCTCTTCAAAGTGACATCTCAGGTCATTTATAAAAATCTCATCAGAACTTTCTTTAGTATTGTTTTATCCTTGAAATTCTATTTCTCATCGTGGGGTAGGCAGGCAAGGGGAGTCCCCCAAGTACAACATACCCAAGATTTGCCTGTTGCCAGACTAATCAGTTTATTTTAGTATAAATCTATACTTTCTCTGGACTGGATTCCTGTATCTTACATGCATTTATACTATAATCACAGTGTCATTTTCATTTTCTAAATGATATTAGAATGACAGTGGCTACTTTGGGGAAATTTTGACAATAAACTTTTTGGAGGCAACTTGGAGTAAAAAGAAGCAGAATGCCCAGCAGGTGCAAGGCCCAGAGTTCAATCCCCAGCATGCAAAAAGAAAAAAGAAGCAAAATGACAAACATCCCATTGTCTACATTTTAGGCAACAGAGAACTTCCAAAATAGATTATGAAATTATCTCTGGAAGATTACTTGGCCAAGGCAAGAGAAATATGTGAAACATGAAAGCTATTTCTGTATTAGCCAGAGCAATTAGATAAGAAAAAGAAAAGGTATATGGATAGGAAAGGAAGAAGTTATTATTATTTGCAGATGGCATGATCCTCTACATAGAACACCCCCAAAACTCCACCAAAAGATGCCTAGAATTGATAACCAAAGTTAGTAGTATAGCAGGATACAAACTCAACACTCAAAAATCAGTGGTATTCCTGTACACCAATAACAAACTCACCAAGAGAGAAATTAGGGAAACAATACTCTTCACAAGAGCATCAAGAAAATGAAATACTTAGGAATTAACTTAACCAAAATGAAATACTTAGGAATTAACTTAACCAAAGACATAAAAGACCTCTACAATGAATACTATAGTACTCTGAGAAACAAGATTGAAGAAGACATCAGAAAATGGAGAATATCCCCTGTTCCTGGATAGGCAGAAACAATGTATCAGAATGGCATCCTTCCAAAACTGTCACATAGTTTAATGCAATCCCAATCGAAATACCAATTCCTCAAAGAACTAGAGAAAGCAATCCTAAAATTCATGTGGACTCAGAAGAGATCTAGAATGCCAAAAGCAATTCTAGAGAAGGGCAAGGCAGGGGGCATCACAATCCCAGACTTCAAATTATACTACAAAGCTACAGTGCTTAAAAACAACAACAACAACAACTTGATATTGGCAAAATTTACATGTGGCTCAGTGGAACAGAATAGAGGATGCAAAAACAACTTTAAGCATACTCAGTTACCTTATCTTGGACACAGGGGCCAGATACTTTCTCTGGCAGAAAGATAACCTCTTTGACAAATGATGCTGGGAAAACTGACTATCCACATGCCAAAGATTGAACCTAGACCTATATCTCTTACCATATAAACTAAAATCAAAATGTATCAAAGATCTAAATATTAACACAGAAATATTTAATCTACTGGGAGACAAAATGGGTATAATTCTTGAAGGCATAGGTGAAAGCAAAGACTTTCTGAATAGAACCCAGTTGCAGAAGAAATAATGACAGGAATCAACAAATGGGATCACATCAAACTGAAAAGATTTTATACAACAAAACAAACAACAACAGAGTGAAGAGACAACCTGAAGAATAGAAAAAACATTTTTTCTAGCTACTCCTCTGACAAAGTACATACTATTCTAATACATGTAGACTATAAAAAGGACACAAAAGTTAGACCTTCAAAATTTAAAGCCATCTGAAATGAACAGACACTGCTCAGATGTAGAAGTGCAAGTGGCTGATAAATACATGAAAAAATGTTCGGTATCACTGGCAATGAGAGAAACGCAAGTTAAAATAACATGGTGATTCCACCTTACTCCACGAATGGCCATCATCAAGAAATCAAAGACTAACAAATGCTGGGAGGGCTTCAGGGAAGAAAGAACACTTCCTCATTGTTGGTGGGAGTGTAAACTGGTACAGCCACTATGGAAATCAGTATGGCAATTCCTCAAAAAACTAAAAGTATAAATTCCACTTGATCCCTTCTAGGTATCTTCCCTAAAAAGTTATAGTCATCATATTACAGTGATACATGCATACCCATATTTATAGCAGCACAGTACATAATAGCTTAATTTTGGAAGCAGCTTATATGTCCATCAGTGGCTGAATGGACAAAGAAAATGTGGTATTTACACACAATGGAGTACTACTCTGCCCTAAAGAAAAATAAATTTGAGTCATTTGTAGGAAAGTGAATGGAACTTGGGACTGTAATGTTAAATGAAGTAAATCACACACACACTTAAATATCACATGGTTCCTCTTATACAAGAAACCTAGTATATAAATAACGTACCAGTCTGGGTTGGAAGTTGTTTTCTTTTAGGGCTTAAAACACTTTAGTACAAGCTCTCCTGCTTTTTAAGGTTTGCGTCGAGAAATCTGCTGTACTTCTAATGAGTTTTACCTTCATAAGTGATTTGTTGCTTTTCTCTAAAATCTTTTGAGTCTGTCCTTGTGTTGGACCTCTGGGATTTTGACTGTTGTGTCATGGAGAAGTTCTTTTCTGCTTGTGGCTGTTTGGTGTTTTTGATACCATCTGTGCTGTCTTCTGATGTTTTCCTAATTTCAATTAATCTTTGGTTAGTCTTTGCCTCATCTAGTAGCTGTTGGATCCATGTTTCGTGTTCTCTTGTTGTTTTTAAGGTGTCTCAGTATATGGTCACCTTCATCAGCCCTGTCTTCTAGTTCTGGCCCCATGTCCTCACATTGGTCATTTTTACTGCCCACACTTTCAATAGAATTTTTTACTTGCTGAATTTTTGTTTGGTACTTTTTCATGGACTCTAATTCTTTGCTAAACTGGTCATTTGTGTGTTATATCATTTTGTTCAGCTCAGCTAGTTTTTTTATTAGTTTCTTCTGTAAGTATGCTGATCATTTTGTGATGCACTCTGGGCATGGCTGTCTGTAGACCTCTGCCTCAGACTCAAAACCCAATCACCTCCCTTAATTCGGGAGGGAAGGGTACAGTGTAATTGGCCCGGCACCCAGTTCTCTAGAAACAAACTGCAATAATGTTGATGACACAAAGAGAAAACAGATACTGAAATACAATAAAAACCAATTAATAGCAACAATTATTCCACCATCGGCAATAACAAAGAAATAGGCAGCAATAATAGAGTCAAAGTCACTGGATATTTACACGCCATAAGAACTAGTAAGAGCTACCCTTATGCTACCCTTAGCAATGGAAAAGAGCTCAGCAATACCAATGTAGACACCAAGACAAACTAGATATTGATACTCAATAAATATCTGCTAAATGCAACAACTATACTGCCATTATTGGCAGGAAAAAAGTTCAACAAAAATAGAATAAACTACATCTCTAAAAATTAATAAAGCTAGCTGGGAATTTAGCTCAGTGGTTAGAGTGCTTGCCTAGCAAGTGCAAAGCCCTGAGTTTGATCCCTGGTACCAAATAAATAAATAATAAAGCTCAATGGTAATATAAGTAATGATGATGGTATGGGGAACAGGAAAATGAAAGAAGTAAAATTTGAAAAATAAAAGTTGGATGAAGAGGAGAGAAAAGTTGAGCTAAAGCATCTTAATAAAGAGTATAAGAAAACTAACAGAAAAGAACAAAGAGAAAAGAGAGTAAACCAAAATAAAGAAAAAGAAAGAAAGAAAAAACCCAAACCCACAAAAAGATCAATGAAGGAAGAAAAAGAAGTAACGAAAAAGTTCTGCCATGTGTTTGCCTGAGTGGTTTCTTTCTAGGGTCTGCGTATTGGAACCCAGCTGATATGGGGAGGAAAAGTGAGTCACTGCTAGGGCCTTCTTTGTGAGTGTGAATGGTGAATCCTGCCCCACCTTTCCCACTGGGCGTGGTCTGTCAATGTGTGTGCCCTAGGACTGAAGTCACTTTGGCCACTGTCAGTTTTCATGTCCCTCTCTATGCCCTAAGTCACGACTTCCTTTTCTCAGCTTTCTATTCTGTGGGTTTGTGAGATGCCCTCTCTCCTCCCAAGGCCACTCTGTCTCTACACCCCAGGCTGTGGCAACCTTGCAAGCCGAGGGATATCCCTGGTCACAATGGCAGACAGGGAAACCAAACACACTCCTGAGCTCCATGCTGGATGCAGGTGGAGCAGGGGGATCAAGCACTCACTATACTTAATGCCAGCATTACAGACCCATCCCACTCCAAAAGCCACATGTCACCAGCCTGGCTTCTCCACTCAGAAGGCAGGACCCCCATGTCCTTCCTAACCCGAGCTTGAAGATACATAGCCTGTATATATATCTGTATAGCCTGTGCCCTCTCCACAGCCGTTTCTTGTATCTCCCCCGAGTCACAGGGCTCCTGGAAGCCCTGAAATGTAGTTGTTCCATACCTCAATCTTATATAATTAACTTCTTCTCAAATAATTTCTGATTAAACTCTCAAATATGTTGGGCACTGCACTGGATTTCTTCTCCATTTCCAGCCTGCTATGTGGAAGGACACCATTTTTGCAGTTTGCAATAGCCCTGGGCTTTTCTTGGGGCGAGCACTGCCTGCTCTGTCTGCTGTTTCTTCCTGGGGTTGCTGACTCTCTCTGGGCTTACTTTGTTTCAGTAGAAACAGCTCCCTGTCTCAGGGGTTCCTTTCCTAATAGCATTGTTCTTTTTTGAGTTATGCCTCATTTCTCCACCTTCTCTGTAGTTTCTAGATTTCCTGTTAGTTCCTTCCCAATCACCGGATATCTGCTTCTTTTTTCCTCTTCAGCAAGTTATTGTTTTCCAGGTATCTCAATTCCAGGTCTTGGAGATACTATATTTGCTGCCAGTTTCTATTCTGCCATTTTTTTCCTTTTATTTATTTATTTTTTATTCTGCTATTTTTAATCAACCATATTGGTTTAAAGGTTTTAAAATCATTTATCTTATTCC
This sequence comes from Hystrix cristata, assembly GCA_004026905.1. Classification (NCBI taxonomy): domain Eukaryota; kingdom Metazoa; phylum Chordata; class Mammalia; order Rodentia; family Hystricidae; genus Hystrix; species Hystrix cristata. The sequence continues at coordinate 14,067 of PVJO010023414.1, read as the reverse complement.
TGACTAATATATTAACGTCAACACAATATTCTAACTTATACTGAAAGGCTTTATAGCCAAGCATGTTATCATTATCATGTTATTCGAGATTACAAAAATTTAGTCACAACTAAAATTTTAATAATGGGTAACTTAAAAGGTTTTATATCTTATGATATTTCTATAATATTAAAATTCTTAAGAACTTTATATTTAAGTAAAATTGTGATTTCTATGTATTTAGCTAACTTAAAGACTCTAGATGACTCATGGTGAAATTTTTCGAGACCGAGTGCCCAAACTACAATTGAAAATCCACTTATTTATTGCAAAGTGCAAACACTGTAATTAAACCTGAGTATTGAGGTTTTAGTTTAAAAAAAACAAGTCATACACTTGGCTTGTGTGCCAACAGAGAGGGCTCTGCAGCACGCATGCCATAGGGGCACCACCACTGCCCTAGACAAATGTTAAACTGAGTTATTTGATACATAACCTTTGTATACTTGGACAAAATCTAAAGGAAAACAGTGAGAGACAAAATACTAGTCATGAAACAGTTTTTGGATTAGTAAGTCTTTGTTTTGTTTTGTTTTTTGAGACAGGGTCTCACTGTGTAGCACAGGCTGGCCTCAAACTCATGGCAATCCTGCTGCCTCAGCCATCCAAGTGCTGGAATGAGAGGCTTGTGCCAGTATACCTGGCTGTGTATCAGTTAATTTTAATTGTCAGTTTGCCTGGATTCATAGACTCCTGGAGAAGTGATTGGATCACAGGGGTGACATACCCCTTTGTGGATTAACCCACAGTTATTCATACCAGAATGTGCTGTTAGGAGGTGTAGCCCAGTGGACGTTGGTCACTGGAGGTGTGCCTTTGGAGAATATATATCTCCCTTGCCCTCTTCCCCTGTGCCCTGCTTCTGGCTACCATGGAGTAAGCAACTTTGCTCCGCCATGTCCTTCCACCATGATGTCTCTGCCTATAAGTCTTGCAAACCAGAGACTGAAGCCTCTGAGGCACAATAAACTTCTTTAAATTGTGGGTATTTGGCTGGGCATTTAACTCAGTGGTTAGAGAGCTTCCCCTCCAAGCACAAGGCCCTGAGTTCAATCCCCAGCACCAAAAAACAAAACAAAACAAAACAAAAAAACACATAAATTGTGGGTATTTGATATTTTCCCCTAGCAATAGGACAGCTGACTAGTATGGTTTTGTTTTACTGTTATTAGTATACATTTTTAAATGGATATGAATTTATTCATTAATATTTGAAAATATTTTGTAATGTTTCTAGATCAAAATTATATTCGCCAGAAATGTAGGTGTATTGAGACCTTCAAGAAGAATGTAATGAGGATCTGTGGGTATTATGCAGTGGTAGAGCCTCCGGTCAGCACGAATAAAGGATTGGGTTTAGCCCCCAGCACGCACATGCACACATGCACACACACACACACGCACACATGCGCGTGTGCCAAGAATTTAAACAAAGAATAAAGGGAAAATCAAGACAAGAGAAAAGCATGTAATTCCCAGTAATTGTAAAACATCAGTGGCTTCCAGAGTAACAGACCTCTGTATCATTTGACTAATAGTGTCTTATTCATGAGATCTCTTTATTTCCATGGAAACACTGAGGTCATTTTAATATTTAATTACACTGACTGGAGTTTACAGTTCCATAGATTGTAACTGTAGTGGTAAGTTCAGAACCTAGTAAACCTTTGTTCATTTGCACTTTAAAAAACAAAGGAAGTCAGGTGTGGTGACACATACCTATAATCCCAGCAATTCGGGATGAGCCAGGCAGATTCCAAGTTCAAGCCCGGCCTGAGCAATTTAGTGAGATTCTGTCTCAAAATAAATATAAAAGGGGCTGGGGAATGTAATTTAATGTGAAGGCCGTGGGTTCAGTCCCCAGTATAATGAATGAGTGAATGAAGAAAGATGATTAAAATAATTATAAATTTCACTTGGTTACACCTTTAACTGTATGTTGGTTATTTTTAATTTCTCCTAAACCTATCCTACAGTTTTACATCAGATTGATTCCTCTAATTTTGTCAACCTTTCAGCTAAATGTATTTTCAGGGGTTGGGGATTTAGCTCAGCGGTAGAGCGTTTGTCTGGCAAATGCAAGACCCTGAGTTCGATCCCCAGCACCCATACATACACACATACATACATGTATTTTCACAGGAAGTAAACTATTAATGAAAATGCAGCAATGGGTGCTGGTCGGGTATGTAGTTTGTGAGATATATGCAGTCACCGTGAGTAGTAGGAGAAGCAGAGAACTAGCTCTGCCACTTAGCTGAGTAGATCTGAGAGAATCATCACACTTCTCTGGCTCTCCCTTTCTTGACCTGTAACCTGCCGGTATGAGGATGAAGGAGCTGAGATCCTTCTAAGCTTCAGAATCTTAGGGTTCTCTAAAATGTCTTGGGTCTGTGGGGCCCATCACTTGTGGAAGTTACCTACATGACCACCAGAACATGAGCATTGGTCAGTAGGGACATGCAGATCAATGATGACGCTATCACGTGGAACAAATTGTTCACAAAGGAGGCCTGATGCAGAGTTTAGAGGTGGGAAATCTATTTTTCCATTTTCTGGACCGTTAGATTTCCTGATATACAAGTTTCACAGGGTCGGTTTCTGTCTGAGCATGGTAATGTTGAGAATGCAAGGGGCCGAGGGAAGGGGCTGGTGAATTGATCACTGCTTATGCATGGCGTTTTCTTTCAGTCTCTACAACAGCGTTATGAACAGCAATTACTATCCTCACTTTATAAATAAAAGACTAGAGTCAGGAACAGCGGGAACTGCCTGTAGTGCCAACACTGGAAGACCGAAGCAGGAGGAGCACTTGGGGGCAGGAGTCTGAGACTAGCCTGGGCAGCATCGTGAGACCCCATCAAATTGAATCTCCAAGAAGGTAATTCCGTCAATTGCCATTAAACATGTGAAGACACAATTTAGTATCACTTTGAACTTCAATCTGAACTGATCTTTCTCTTCTTTCCTATTCATATTTGCTAGTTATCTGTATTAGTAGTTTCTTACTTGTTAATTAGATCCCCAGAGTTTGTAGATTAACTGCAGAGAGAACTGAGAATCATTGTATCTACATAAGTATAATTGGCGGGGGATTTAGCTGAAGTGGTAGAGCGCTTGCCTAGCAACCGCAAGCCCCGAGTTCAATTGCCAGCACCAAATAAATAAATAAATAAATAAATAAATAAATAAATAAATCTTGCATATATAGATGATTGTTCAAAGCCATTAAAAATATATATTAATTTTAAAGTATTACTAGTTTCATGTCATTTGCATTTTTTTGTTCAGAGGATCTCAAAGAAGTGTTCTGAACTGGGCACAGTGGTATACACCTGTAATCCCAGCACTCTGGAGGCTGGGAGGCTGGAGGCAGGATGATTGCCATGAGTTCGAGGTCAGCCTGGGTTACTCAGTTCAAGGCCAGCCTGAACTACATAGTGAGAATCTGTCTTAACAAAACAAAACAAAACCAGAACAAAACAGTTTTGATGTGTAGATGCCCTTTGTGAGTGGTCATTTGGGTCTGTATGATATTCTTAAAAACAAATATACAGTTTATGATCATAAATCTGAAATATTTTTGTGAACTTGCCAGTTTCTTTGTTAGTGATTAATGAAACTGCCTTTGTCTATTAAAATTATTCCTGTTTATCTGCTTGCCAGGTATCTAGAATGAGAGAACATAGGGTGTTTTCTTTTTAAGAAAATCTTTTTTTTAATCTCAGTAGAAAGTTAAAAATAATAAATTTAAAAATAACTAATAACTTTTATGAAAATACATTCTTTCTTGATTGCTTTTTTTTAAAAAACTATAATTGAGGGTCTGAGAATGTAGCTCAGTGGAAGAAAATTTTTCTAGTACATACAAGCCCCAGGGTTCAATATATACATGTATGGAGTGTGTGTGTGTGTGTGTGTGTGTGTGTGTATAAGTAAAATTTACCTATTTTTGAAAATCAGTCTTAATATAGTGTATACTTTATTTATTTCTATTTTGGTGTTGGGTATCAAATTCAGGGCCTTGCGCTTGCTAGGTAAATTCTCTACCACTGAGCTAAAGCCCCAACTCCCTAGTGTATACTGTTATATTAAAACATTTTATCTATTTCTACATTGCTGTATGTGTGACTTTACAAAAGAAAACCAGATATATCCATATTTATGATATTTACATAGTTATTCATTTATGATACTATTGCATACATTATAAAAATAGCTCCACACATTGATTTTTGGCATTTATCTTCCTCTAGATCTATCATATTTGACTAATATCTTACAGCTGAGGTAGTAATACTTTACAGTGTTACACAGTTTGCAGAAAAGTCCCACTGTGTACACTATATTTCATTTGAGACTTTCATTTCCATTAGCTAGATAGGATTTATTAATCATTTTATTTCAGAGTATACACACATTTTGCTCAGCCTCTCTTCACGAGATTTTTATGATTCAGCCAAGTATAAATATTATTTTTCTATCTTTTGCTGAAGACACTAAATTATAGGGGATAAGCAACAACTTTTTACATCATATTAATAGTTTGGAGTTGAAATGATACAGACATAATCACTTGGAGGTAGTTTTCTGTTACTTAGTTGAGTAATTTTTTATTTGAGGTTATCTAAGCCACAATCATAAAGTTTAGAATTCTTAAACTTCCTTAGTTGCCCTAGCTTGCAATAAATCTGGAAACAAAAAGGTCCTAAAGCATTTGTTTTTCAAGAGAAAATAAGCAGAAATGCACAGAATCCCTTGTTATAAGAGAAATTATATTCACCTATGAAATATTACATGAACTTTGGTCAGAGACATGAAATTAAATGCACAGTGAATGATAGCATGTTTAATCATTTATTTCTTTGGTGAGTACAAGGCATCTACAATAAACACCATAGTGTTTCAAAGAGTCATTTAAGAAGAATTACCTAATGACTTGCTACCTAGCAACATGGACTTATTTTGCTTTGTTTTGTTTTGTTTTTGAGACAGGGTCTCCCTTTATGGTTCAGACTTGTCTTGGACTTGCTATGAAGCACGGGCTGGCCTCGGACTCACAGTGATCCTTCTGCCTCAGCCTCCCAAGTGCTGGGATTACAGGCGTGAACCACCATGCCTGGTACAACATGGACTTTGGAACTTGCCTGCTTTCACCCGTGCTATGCAGCATTTAGACTGTCAACACTGCTGAAAGTAGAGATGTTTGTCACTTAATATGTATTCACTTAGTTTCCAAAAATGACAATAGCTAATATTTATTGAGTGCCAGATACTTTATATTTATGAGGCAGTCCTCACAACTGTCCTAGATACTATATAATTATCCCAATTTTATGGGAAAAAATAAACTCAAAGCTTAAATTCCTTACCCAAGACCATATATCTAGGAGCAAAGAACATAGGATCTGAACTCTTGCTCCAAAGTCTGTTTTACAACCAGATTTAACTCTCTTAACAATTATGATCCAGGTGTGGTGGTGTGCACCTGTAATCCCAGCACTCAGGAGGCTGAGGCAGGAGGATTGCTGCGAGTTCAAGGCCTACCTAGGCTACATAGTAAGTTCAAGACCAGCCTGAACTACATAGTGAGACCCTGTCTCAAGAAACAAAAATAAAGTAAAATTTATGAACTATCAAAATTCACCATAAGGAAAAGTATACTTCCTGCCAACCTAGAGAATTCAGATAAGGGACATAGGCTATGGGTTAATATATTAACATGGGAACTAGTTTATTTCTTCCAAAGTAGCATCAATACTTTTATTTTCAACTCACCTTGATCTTTGAGATTCCTTGCAACAAAACATTTAATTTTAAAGATGTAATAAGCACAGGGACAATACTTAATAAGAAAGTCTGGCCTTGAACTACTATTTTAAATTTAGTATACCAACTGGTTTGGCTATTTTGATTGGAAAGTAATTATTACATGCTGTAGTTTATACACATTTGGAGCTGATACGATTTCAGATCTTACCTAGTTTGCCAAGAGTTCATATTGTGAATCGATGTTGATTTTTGTATGTGTGTGGTACTGGAGATAGAACCCAGGGCCTGTGTGCACTAAGCATATACTTCTACCCCTGAGCTATACCCTCAGCCCCTATTAATCTTAATGTAGCTCATGTTATCATTTTTTTCTCTTTTATGACTAGTGCTTTTTCTTTCTTGTTTACCAAGAAAAGAAAAAGCACTCTCATTTAATGGTTCCTCAAAAAATTAAATGCAGGATTAACCATATGATCCCGCAATTTCACTCTTAGTTAGAGACCCCAAAGAATTTAAAACAGGGACTTACACGGATTAACATGTTTTCTAGTTTTCATCACTGCATTATTCACAATAACCAAAAGTGGAAACAACACATGTTCATCAAAATATGAATACATAAACAAAATATGGCATATATCTGCAAGGGAATATTATTTAGACATAAAAAGGAATGAAGTGCTGATGTACACCTTAACATGGATGAACCTTGAAAATATACTAAGTAAGCTAATCACAAGAGAACAAATATCATATAATTCCACTTATATGAAACATTTCAAATAGGAAGATCGACGGAAACAGAAAGTAGATTGGGGCCACCAAGGACTAGGTGGGGAGAGAAATGGGCATTATTGCTAAATGGTTACAGAGTTTCTGTTTGCGATGATAAAAAATTTTAGAAATAGTGGTGATAATTGCACAACATTGCAAATTAGTCTCACTTGACGATACACTTAAAATGGTTAAAATGACATATTTTATTATATATTTTACCAAAATAGAAAAATCAGTCTCTATCTAGAGGTTATGAAGATATTATCTACTAAAACTGCGATTTACCCAGCACCACAAAAATAAGATAAAGCTTTATAGTTTTGACTTAATACCCGGAGTTGATGAGATGGGGCCAAACTTCTTTCTCTCTCGTGTTTCACATGGAGAGTGGGTTCTCGCATTGCTATTTGACCATCACTCATTCCTCCCATAATGCTACCTCTGTCGTGAGGTGCAGGACCATGAGTTCAGGGATCTGTGTCTGGACTGTGTTCTGATCCGCGCATCTGTTTGTCCAGCTTTGCATAAATACCATGCTATATTAATTATTAGCGTTTTATAATAAATCTATATGTGCTCAAGCAACTCCTCTCAGACATTCCTCTTCTTTCTAAAGAATGTTATGGCTATTTTGGGCTACTTTTATATTTCCACCCTTTACCCTTGAAGATTCTTTTTGTTGCTTTGCATTTTCATACACATTTTAGAATTACATTTTCTATGTTCAGGCATTCACACAAAACCCATTGTATTTTCATTTGGATAGCATTTAATCTATAAATTAGGAAGGAGACTATATTTTTACAATAATAAAATTTTTCAGACTATGAACATGATAGGTATCTTCTTTAGGTAGATCTTTTATATTATCTCTTTGAAAGTTTTAAAATTTCCCCTGTAATAGTCTTGCATTTTATTGTTGGGCTTATTCCTAGGCAGTCAATATTATTTGATTCTCAGTAAGTTATTTTTTAAAATTATATTTCTAGCTTTTTGTTACTAGTGGACAGAAATACAACTAATTTTTGTATATTAATCTAAAATATAGCCCCTTGATAACCTCACTTATTATTTCTAATATCTTTCCATAAGTAATTTAAGGTTTCCTGTGTGTAGAATCACATAGCCTTAAATAATGGTAGTTTTCATTTCTTATGAGTCTAATTTTTTTCTTTGCTTTTGCACTGGATCCAATATAATATCAAATAGGAGTGATAATGGGGATTCTTGGCTTGTTCTGGATTTTTAAGGAGGTTTTTCTAAAGGTCTCTGTTTAGAATAATATGTTAAATCGTTGCATTAATATTTATCAAGTCTGGAAAATTACCTTCTATTTTTTAATATGCTGAGCTTTTCCTTATGAATGAGGATTGAATTTTATTATATGATTTCTGTGCGTCCATTGAGACAATTGAATTTTTTCAGGTTTCTCTAGCAATGTACAAAGTTACATTTATAGATTTCTATTAAATAATTCTGGGATAAGTGCAACTTTCTTAGATGTTTTTGACGCATTCGTTTTTCATTTCTTAAAATGGCTTTGTTTTTGGAATTGGAGTTAAACTGGTGTCATAGAATGTGTAAAGAAGTATCCTTTTCTTCAATCATGTGGAGTGTAATTCATTTTTTGCTGCTATTTGACATGCCATCTTTTAAAAATATTTTAATTGTTCTGCTTGTTTCTATATAGGAATACAATTGATGACAGAGCTTTTGGTCTGTTCTTTTTACTGCTCTATTCCTAGTGCCTACCACATTGCCTACCGATAGTAGGAACTCTATCTATCTGTATTTTTGAACGAATACATATTCTCTTCACAAAATTGGTGATTATGTTTTATAATTTAAAAAAAATACCTACCGCAGGAGAGACTGCTAGTTGCTTAGCTAACATCCATTTCCCTCCTTTTCCTACTAAAAGATTATATGTTATTTTTAATGGCCAGGTTAAAGCCCTACATTTCTTGGTCATTGTTGAAGGTAAGAGTGATCAATGAGATATAGGTTAAAAATCACTCAATTTCTACAAAATATCTTTAATGGGTTCCTCCGTTAAAGCTAAGAAGCTCATTCCTTTTCCCTTTTTTCTTCTGTAGTCTGTTGGGAATTTGGGTATTAATACTAGAGCTCGAGCAGCCATCTGGGGGAGGAAAAACCCAAGAGAATTGAATCCTTAACACTTGTGAACCACTGAAAAAATGTCAAACCAAATGCCAAACTAACACTTCAAGTTATTTAGAAGAAAATAAACCTCTTTTTTTTTTTAATGCCACTATCTTAGGCCTTGTCTGTTCCAGTAGGCAAATGCAATCCCTGATACACTTGGTCAAGAGCATGTGGTGCAGGCTGTGCTAGGTGACCTGTAAGGGTACATTATAAAAATGCCATGTCCTTCCACTTTGCTTCCTCGGAATGCTAGTAGCTCTTGGAACCCAGCAAGCATGCTGTGTATAAGGAAGACTAAGCGATTGCGTTTAGGTAGATCATGTTTGAGGGCAAGGGGTAGGTGTTTGATGTTGACAGACTGTCGGCTGAAGCCCCAGCCAACAGCCATCATCATTTTCAGCCCTCAGCCTTTGAGTCATCAGCACAAGGTCAAAACACTGTAAAGCAGAGATAAGTCATCCTTTCTTTGCCCTGCCCAAATTTCTAGTCCACAGAATCTGTGAGCACAATAAAATAGTATTTTGCATACTAAGTTTTAAGGTGACTTATTATACAAGAACAGTATTTAGAATAAGAAAACTATGGGAACCTTTAGAAGAATGCTATGATAAATAAAATTCATAGTTTTTAGTCTTTGCAGATACTGATATTATAAAGAGAAACAAACCAAATTCATTTATCTGAATGATGGTGGGATAGGGCATTCTGGCAGATTTCGAATTGTACCTGCTCCCCACAGTCCATTTTCCAAAGCATATAACATTAGACATGTGAACACTAGTGAGAAAGATTTTGTAGTATATTTTCTGTTAGGTTTACGCAGCGGGAGGGGGAAGGGAAAAGGCTGACGACGCTCGCCGTGGGAGAAAGCTTTATTAAGGTGTTACAGCTCCCTCGCCTCACTCGAGTGAGAGTGGCCTTTTATCCCTTAGCTGCCCTTCCCTTTCGTGACGTTGGAGGCTTGAAAGTGTGCATTTAGGATTGGTCCTTTCTGCACAGGGTGATTGGGTGGTGGGTAACGCCCCTGGGTAAATTGGCGCGATGGACCTAATTGGGGACCCTAGTCAGGGGGAGGGGCCATTGTTTCCGCGGGAGATTCTGGCATAGAGACGGGGGGGTGGGATATGATTTTGTGAGAAACCAGCAACAGCCATTTTGGCATCTGGGGAGGGTCATCCTAACATTTTCTAACTGGATATTGCCATTGACTAAGATCTTGCCCATGGAATGTGAGAAGAAATGATAGGCACTTTTCATGTTACTGTTTTAAAAGGAAACAGCTCTTTATTTCCACTCTTTCTCCCTTCCGATTAGCTGTTGTATCCACTGTGGTTTTTGGTGTGTGTTATAAATGAGTTTAACTGCTCCCTTAATTTATTCAGGTATTTCGGGACAGGACTGGAGAAATAAAAAGGTCACAGCCTAGAAATTGAGAAGGTTATCACAACCTATCAGTTTAAAGCAAGGAGAAAATCTAGAATTAAAATGGGAAAAAAGTTGCTCAGCTAATTGGGTAATGATCACTCCGGTATCTGAAATCCATAATTCATTTAAAAACCTCTGTTATTTTAACAACTGATTGATGAGAAAATTTACAGTGTACAAAATAGTACATGAAATATCTTATTTGACCATTTTGCTATAATCTAGCCAAGTAGAAAAACTGGTTCTCTCTCTGTCTCTCCCTTTTCTTATGATAAATTATGTATAACATAAAGTTTAACATATAAATCATTTACAAATAAGCAATTAATTACATTCAGTACATTCATATTGTTGTACAAATGTCACCTGTATCTGTGTCCACAAGTTTTTCATCAAACAGTAACTTTCATTTTAGCGTCAACCAGTGGTTCTTTTTTATATGGATATAATAAGATGCTTTTTCAATATCCACTAAAACATCAGAAAAAAATTTAATGGGATAGAGTGGTTAACTGCAAATACCATTTCTATTTCTAAAAACTATTCAAGTAAAGGCATATTCTTTATAGAGACTGCTTGTTTTCTTATTTGGAAATGAAAAATAAATTGAGAAAAAAAGACTTTTAAAACAATTGTCCATCCTTCTCCACTAAATTTATACTGGAACTAGCTTTTGTTTTAATCATAGGACTAGAATGCTCAATGAACAAAGACCTTTTCTCTTATATTAAACCCATTATAATAAAATAAGAAAAATGAAATTTGTAACAAAAAATTCAGGAATGTTTAAAAATAGTGAATCATTTGCTCTGTTAATCATTGGTTTGGTGTTTTTTGCTTTGTTTTGTTTTGTTTTTTGAGACATGGTCTCCCTAAGCAGTTCAGGCTGGCCTTGAACTCACTATGTAGACCAGGCTGGCCTCCAACCCATGGTTATCCTAATGCCTCAGCCTGCTGTAATGATTGTTGAGTGGACTACTTAACATATGTCAAACTGTCTATTTAAGTAGAAACTCCTGGATATCATTTTTCTTTACCGTGTTACTTATTTTATTACTATGAATATTTTGATATATGGAAAAGTAAAACTCTATCATTCATAGGTGTATTCATTTACCCCAAAACTCTAGATCTCATCATTTTATTCCCAAATAAACTAATAGTTATTAATCCACTTTACTACTCAAACAAGAATGAAAGGTGCTAATAAATCAAATGAATATACTGTAGATGTCAAAACTGGTATCCAAAAACCTGAAAACACAGTGCCAGATATAGTTCCTAGGAATACTAATACATTAATGTCAAAAGACAGTGTGCATTCTTTGATTCATACTATGGAAAATGTAGAGGAAACTGATATATGCAATAGTAAGGCGGGTAGAGATTGCACAGAAATTTTTATTTTTAAATTCTTATGGTATTATATCACTATAAGCAATGTTTCCCAGCTGGGTGTGGTAGTGCAAGCATGCAATACCAGCATTTGGGAGGCTAAAGCAGGAGGATCCCCGAGAGATTGAGGCCATCCTGGGCGATGTAGTAAGTTGAGCAGCAGCCTGAAACTACATAGTGAGACCCTGTCTCAAAAATAAAACAAAAAAGAAATGTTTCTTGAGGCATCAAAAGTGAAGAGATCTCAGATATTACCTCAACTTGAGGTAGAGCAAGTGACCGTCAAGAAAACTTTTTTTTTCTTAGAGAAAGCTGCTTCTGTAGAATAAGAAATGTCTTCCATTGTCAAAATTTTCTTTTCCTCCGATTTATGTAAAAAGACAGAAAAATTTAAAAAGAGGAACTGTTCATTTTAAATGAAAATTTTCTGTAATTTCCTTTTTCTCCTTTATTAAAGAATTTTTCTCTACTGTAGCTTGTGGAAATCTTAACTTTTAATTAACCATCCAGTCACCACAGGAAGTTCATTATAGATGAAAGTAAAGTGGTTCTCTTTCATGTTCAACCTCATTTTAATTACTGTATTCAGTGTGGTTTTTTTCTTCATTTTTTTTATTTTTAATTTTTATTCTGTGTTTGTGTGTATGTGGTTTATGCATTGGTTTGAGCAAAATATCACAAGGTTTAAAACCACAAGTATAGTTTTTAATCTTGTTACATCGCTGCTTTAAAACCTCTAATTTTACCCAAAATTAAATGTAAACTACTGAGCCAGTATTTAGAGACCCACTGTGAGCTGATGGCAACCTATATCCTCCCAACCTCCTCTTGCTGCTTGTACCCCAGCTAGACTAGTCAGGTAAGTCACAGTCTCCTCAAAACGGAGAGGAGAATTTCCTCAGGAGCCAAGCTTTTACCTCAGGCATTCTTTTTTCAGAATTTTCCTTTTTTTTCTGGAGACCAGAATTCTAACATTCCTTTGAGGCTTTGCTCAACCACACTCTCCATAGAAACCTTCCCTAACTGTGGTGGTTCCTTGGTGGTATCTCTCTGCAACTCTCCCAGTTAAGCAAACGTTCTCATCTTTGAAGAAGTCCTCTATTTTTCTTTTCTTATCTTTATTTTATGCCTCATATCTGCCTCTCAAGTCCTACATGTTCAAGAGGTTGTTAGAGGAGGTATTTGAGTAGAAACTACAGGGTGGTAGTATGACGAGGAGTATGATTTTTGCCTCTCTCTTTTACTAGTTAGTTCTGTGACCTTGTGCCAGTTACTTAAACTTTCTCACCCACAGTTTTCCAATCTGTAAAATACAGAGAATTCCGTCAGCCTTGCAGTGTTGGTTTGAGAATTAAGAGATAAAAGCTGTAAAGCAGATGATACTATGTACATAGTAGGTGTTCCACAAATGTGTGCTTGATATTTAGCTCACATCCTACTGGTAGCCACCAACAGGCAGTCTTGTGTTAGTGAATTTGCACTTTTAGAACTGAATCACATTCTTTTTTTTTTTTTTTCTGAATCACATTCTTGAAGTTCTTATTACATCATCAAGTAAGTTGGATCTACTTGCCTCTCTCAGGGGTCCTAAAGACCATTTTAGATGACTACGAGGAACATGGAGTCGTGGGTTCTAGTTCATTTCATCAACTGCAAATTGTGCTACAGAGCACATGAATCCCTTCGCTTTTTAGTAAATTGTCATTTAATTTCTTCCTCTAGCACCTATGTTTCTATGCAAATTACACTGGAACTTTGCTGTCCAATGCATCAGTCATTAACCACATGTGCCTATTTTAAAAGTCCTAAAAGTTAATTTCTTAAGTCGTATTTAAATTGTTCAGTGGCTACTTATGACTGGTGCCTAATGTATGGAACCGCATAGATGTGGAATATTTCTATCACTGCAGAAAGCTTTATTTCATAGTATTGGTCCGAAGGTGTAGATAGATGCAGAGTCACACCTCCATTTGTTTAAATAAATATTTAAAACGAGGGTATTATAGTGAGACTTTATCAAAAAAAAAGAGGTATGGGGGCTTTCCCCAACACACAGGCCATTGTCTCTGTAGCCCACCGGGACAGGACTCATGACCAGGTGCTCACCCCTCTGCTCTGAAGGCCCAGCAGCCTCTGTTGCTGTGTGAGCCCAGGTGCTGGGAGATACCTAGAAGGACCCCAGAAGCCAAGAAATGGAACTGTTGACATTCAGGGATTTGGCCATTGGTTTCTCTCTAAAGGACTGGCAATACCTGGACCCTCTCCACAGAATTTACACAGGGATGTGATGTTAGAGAATACTGCCTGAGAAAGAAACTTAAGGAAAAGAAAAAGTAAAAGGGCTGGTTGTCGGCAGCTGGGAAAACAAGAGCACCTCATCTTTTAGCTCTGTTATAAAGCCCAAATCACAAGGCTGGAATGTTTGCACAGGATGATGACACCAAGTACAAGAGGAACTCAGCAGTTTCTAGGATAAATGGCCATAACTACGGT
>PVJO010023413.1:0-26136 GCA_004026905.1 Hystrix cristata | reverse complement strand
GGCACTGGAACATACTGCACTTTGGCACCACTGAACTTTGTATCATTTCTGGTTTTCAAAAACAATTTAGAAAAAAACGAAACAAACCCCCAAGAAACAATTTAGGCTATTTTTCCCTTACACAGCAGCTTTTTATTGTTCCTTATCTATGCCTGGCTAATTTGAAATCCATAGGGAATGTACTCATGACTAGGGTTTTATTTCAAACTCATATAATGTACAGATAGTAAATAAATACTAAGATATAATGCCAATGTTCAAAACTTCTAGAATGTCTTGAATTTGTAAACAAAACTTACTCGGCAAAATGACTGGGAACATTTTTATGCAAAAATGAGTATTTTATTTTGGCAGCACTAAAAGAAAAAAAAAAATCAAAACCACTGTATTTCTACATTGAGGTGAAAACAATGTTTAAAATTTCTTATCAAATACATTCCAAACGAAAGTGTGTTCTATGACGTTTCCAAAGCACAGGCAAATCTTAACAGTACAGGAATCCATAATACTGAAAATAAAAGGGTGTTTAACAAACGTAACTGTTGTTATTAAACCAGTGAAGCAATCCCTTCCTAATAACCATGTCGAGTGAAACCGGACTTGTTCCATTAATACTCTAATGATTTCACTGTAATACTTTTTACTGCTGTGAGTTTTAAATTCTGCTGTACTTAAAGTAAGTTTTGAAAGTGGAAAAGTATACAAAGGTTTAGATAAAAAGATTAACAGATGCAATTTAAATAAAATTCTCCCTTATCTCACCTGTGAATTAACAATCATCATGACCTTTAGGAGACAGCAATTGAGCTTCAAAATCCAACTCTCGAAATGAAAACTTTACTTTCAAATCTTAACCAGACGTAACTGAAAAAGATTACTATATATTTGGACACTTTTTACAAGAAAAAAATTTTTGTATTAAAGCAGAAACCAGTTCCTAAACCCTTTTATTATTTAATTGTATATCATGTTGAGACAAATATCAAAAATAGAAGACTGTTACTTTTGCTTCTGTAATTGTGATTTTTTTTCACTGCAGTCTTCTATAACTTTTACAGAGTTCATGGTCCCTAATATCTCCCCACCCTCCATTTTTCCTAGGTGGGGAAATGGCTACCATAGTAAACTTCTCACCGATAATGAGAGTTTCTGGAAACATGTACTGCTTATTATTATTTAAGAATGACTCAATTTGGGCACTCTGGGTGGACGGCCTACATGTTTTCTTGTGATGCATACCACAGTCTCCAGCATGAAAAATCCTAGGAGCTTGAGGAACCAGCACTTTCCAGAATTTTGGAAGACAAGATACAGTCAAATATTGAAGAGTCCAGTCCCAGTTATAATCATCGTAAGTACAGAAAGTGTCTGTGCACTTAATCAGCTTCTGATATGTATCGCGGGTCAAGGCTAACCCCATGTTGTGCTCTGTGGATTTCCAAGTTTTTACATCTACCTTGTCAGCGATGCCATAGAAACTACGACTGGCCGTATAGGTTCCCAGTGAGAGAACATCGCACTCTGGACACTCCTGCTGCTTCAATTTCCACATCTTTTTGAAGACGTGGTAAAAGTCTGGGGCTAAGTAGTGATCCTCTTCTAGGAAAAGTATAAGGCCAGTATAATCTCGAAGAACTTTGACCCTTTCCCATACAAAATGCAGCTTCCACCACCAGTGATGTTTGGTTTGGGAGAATTTGGCCTCTCTATAATGGCCGAAGGAGTCGGGATACTCAGCATTAATGCACCCCAATTTCAAAGCTGCATTCTTCTGCAGGTCTCTCGGACAATCTCTGGGGTCACTGCCTGGAAACTCGCTGGGGTACAACTGAATGCTGAAAGGAAAGAACACCTGCAGAACCGGACAGAAATCCACCCCAGCGATCAGCTGGTTGATCTCTGTAGACCAGAAGTCGTGGCTAAAGATGACGAGGACGTCTTCAATGCCCTGGGCTTTTCGAAGTGAGTCCAGCAGCAGCCTGAGGTATTCGGGCCGGTTGTGCACCTGGACCACCAGCACCAGCTCCCGGGGGGCCCAGCTGCCGGCCTTCTCTACGTTCCTCAGCGTCTGATCAAAGTTCAGCTGGTACACCAGGGACCGGTAACGCAGCGTCAGGTTGTCCGCCTCGGGCTGCGGGGCAGCGGGGACCAGCGGCGCCGCCGACTCGTTGGAGCCCCTGCGGATGCCCACCGACACGGCGGGATGGTCCCCGCCCCGGCCGCCCGCACCCCGCGCGGGCTCGGCGTCCAGCAGCGGCGGGGCTAGGGCCTCGTTCTTCCTCTGTCGCCCACTGCTGCTCCAGAGGACGAAGCCGCAAGCAGCCACCACGAGCGTCAGGATCAGCACCTTTCGCTTGTAGATGCGGAACCTCATGGTCTCCAGGGCCGGCAGCGCGGGCGGGCGGGCGCGGAAAGGAGCAGATGGCTTCTGCACGGAAGGGGCGGGCGGGCGGCGGCCGCGGCCTCGGCCTGCGGCGGTAGGAGCTGGTCCCCGCGCCTGTCCTCGCTAACTCATGCCGGGTGCCGCGGGTCCTGGGGCCCGGAGGCTCTCAGCTGCCCCGCGCCGCCCGCTTTCCGCACATCCTCGTCGGGCAGCGGCCCCGCCGCTAGGAGCCGCGGCTCGGCGTCGCCTCGGTCCTCTCCATTCAGCCCCGCGGGTCCCGGAAGCCCGGCCGCGGACCCACCACAGTCCAGCTTCGTTACCTGCGCCTCCTCCAACGGCCCTCCGTTCCCTGCGTTCTCATCCTCACTAGCGACAGGCTCGCCCGACTCCGCCAGCTACCGCTCTGACAACCCGCGACTGGTCCGCGGAGCGCCGCGGCTCCGGCCCACACCCTCCGGCCCGCCCCCGAGGCCGCTGGTTGGCGCTTCGCAGACGCGTCCGCAGGCGCCTGGCCGCCGCAGCCGGCTGTCTATTGGCTCGCAGGCCTGTCGCTCAGGTTCAGTTCCTACTTCCGCTCCGTCCCTCCCTTTCCTGCGAGGCGCGAGCGGCGCGAGGCAAGGTGTTGGGGCGCCGGAGCTCTTGGTGAGGGGAGAAGGGGCCTTTGGCGGTTAGGGCGGGAGCCCCCAGTGGTCAGAACCCGGGGCTGGCGTGGGCCTTGTAGGAAAGGGGAGGCGCAGCCCGCCGCCCTGGTTTAGTGGAGCTCCACGCTGGCTTCTCCAGCCTGGAAGGGGCTCAGGCATGGCGGCCGCTGGGCCGCGAGGCCCTCCGGCGAGTGCGGGACACGTCAGCCTCCCGGGCCGCCGAGGGCGAGCGTGCTGCGGCGGGGAGGAGTGAAACCAGAGCGAGGGCACTCGAGAAGGAGCGGGGCGGGTCGTGGCGGAAGCGGCTGCCTCGCGCCCTGCCCCAGCCCTGCCCGAGAGCTAGAAAATGGAGGAAGGGGTGGGGGCGGAGCCCTAAAGAAACTAATTAGCGCCACCACGTTATTTTTTATCCTGAGCAGCCACAATAAACTGTTAAGGAATCCCACTTTGTACAGAGAACTGATTGTTATGTCAACTCCCGATGCTGCTGGTGTTTTTTTTTTACAAACAGTCTTGCTATGTAGCCCAAGCTGGCCACGAACTCGTGGTGATCTTCCTGCCTCAGCCTCCCTGGGATCGCAGGCTTGCGTCACCACGAGCCTGGGCTTTGTGCATGGAGTGCTGAGGGTTGAACCCAGGGCTTCACACTATAGACAGGCGCTCTTCCACCGAGTTACGCCCCAGCCCAGTCCAATTTAAGCATTCCAAAAACGTGGGTGTTCCAAGGTGCCTGTAAATTTGTATTCCCAGCACTCAGGAGGCTGAGGCTGAGGGTCTGCCACGAGTTCGGGGTCAGCTTGGCCTATACAGCGAGACTGTCTCATGCACAGGTAACACATAAAAAATGGGTGGGTTACTTTATTGACGTATGTAATGCTCTTTTCCTATAAATATTTGTATAGCAGTTTCACTTTTCAAAATGTCTAACTTCATCTATCTTAAATTTAATTGCAGTTTTCATCGTGTAGACAGCTATACTGTCAAGATGGTCAACGTACCTAAGACCCGAAGGACTTTCTGTAAGAAGTGTGGCAAGCATCAGCCTCACAAAGTGACCCAGTATAAGAAGGGCAAGGATTCCCTGTACGCCCAAGGAAAGAGGCGCTACGATCGGAAGCAGAGTGGCTACGGCGGGCAGACAAAACCAATTTTCCGGAAGAAGGCTAAAACCACAAAGAAGATTGTGCTGAGGCTTGAGTGTGTGGAGCCTAACTGCAGATCGAAGAGGATGCTGGCCATTAAGAGATGCAAGCATTTTGAACTGGGAGGAGACAAGAAGAGAAAGGGCCAAGTGATCCAGTTCTAAATTTTGTGCTTCAATTTTGAGGCAAAAATGTTGAAGCTATAGGAAGACTACCTGTAGGAAAATAAATACAGTAGTAATCTTACCCAAATCTGGTTTTTTTTGACTCAGAATTGCATATTTAATGTAGTTTTTCTTTTCACATGTGGTTTAATTAAGGAAATGACAAGCTAGGCATGGTGACACACGTGTAATCCCAACACGTGGGGAGGCTGGGTCAGGAGGATGACAAGTTTGAACCCAAATTGGGCAACTTGGTGAAATTCTACCTCAAAATAGGAAGAATTGGGGTGTATCTGAGCGGGAAGGCTCTGGGTTCAATCCCACTATCACAAAAATAGAAAATTAAGGAAATGACATTATGTGGAAGTAAATTAAGATTATCCACTCATGAAATTCTTCCTTTAAACTTTGTATCCAAGAATGGAATTTTCTATTTATGAAGAGGACAGGAGTCTTGCTTCAAACTTTACAGTCAGGTTTTATAGGTTAGTAGTAGGGGGAAAAATTAAATACTTATTTTCTGGTCAATTTCACATAAAAAGTCACTTCTCATCCCCCCCAATCAACAGGAGATAATTGATAAGATGGCCCCAGTGAATGACTGAAACCTTCCATAGTACTGAACTCATGTTTTTTTCTTTCTTTAGGGCATAGTGAAAGAAGAATAATAAAAAACTTAGTCATACTGTAATAAAAGTGCCAGTATCGCTACTGTTGTACTTTCAGGCCATTATTGAGTAAGGATTAGTTGAACATGAACACTTCAATACTGTGACAGTTGATCGAATAATGTGGCTACTAAATGATAGGTAGGTAGCATGCATAGAGGATGCAGGCCACAAAATAAGTAAAAAACTCAGGCCTGTTTACAACAGACTAGATGGAGTGAAACACCTAAGCCAGTGGTAGAGAGAACGGCCATCTCATTCAGGTGCGCTGGCAGACATCTCCACAGAGCTACTCAGGAAGCCCAGACACAGGCAGCATGTTTGCTGCCAGCCTAGGCAACTTTGTGATACCCTGTCTCAAAAATTACAAGGAAAAAAGAATTACAAGGAGTCAGGTCTGGCAAGGTGCTGCACACCTGCAATTCCAGCACTGGGGAGTCAGGCCAGCCTAAACTACAGAGTTCAAAACTAGCCCACATTACATAGTGAGACTGTCTCAAAAAACCTAAACAAATAAATTGTCCTTACAGCACGGAGATACTCATTCTTTCAAATGGCAGAATCAAAACAGAAGCCAGTGAAAGTCATAAGTCTGTGATAGCATAAACACTGGTTTTATTTTTAAACCTCTGTAGTATTCTAGGAGGTACTCAAAAGTTAGAATTTTTTGACAGTTGGGAGGATTGAGGAAGTTAGCAGTAATCATGAAAACAATGGAAACTTGAACTCAGAACTGAGCCTAGTAATGCCCTATAAGAACAAGTGAGAAACTAGGACAGGGAGCAGTTACAAGGAGAAATTCTGCATATATTTGAGTTTTGACTAAGATATTTACATTATGAATAACTAACTGAAAGAAAAGGCAAAAGGCTAAGGTGGAGAGGTAACAGATGGCTCAAATTTATTCCCACTATATACCATTTGTTGATGAAAACATAATTGGTTTCCTGTAACATGTAAATTCAGATGGTACAGGTCAGTGCTGAAACACACATCACTTTTTAAAAGATCCTCTGCCAGCACCCCAGGGCCTTCGCACCAAGCTGTACCTCCAGACGCCTTTGAGACGAGGTCTCTTGTCACAGTTAAGCTTAATTGCGTCAACCTGACTGGCTGGGGAGCAGGGAGTTAGTAGACTTCTGGGTGTGTCTGGGAGGGTCATGGACCCTTCCAGTGTGAACTTGGGTACTAGCTCTGGTCCTTGGCCCTTCCTTTCTGGTCCTATTGCCCTGCTGCTGCTAACCCACATCTTTGCTCTGCGATGCCCTTGCACTGTGTTCCTACTGGAGCCAGCCAACCACAGACTGAATCTTCTCAAACTGTGAGCCAAATTATACCTCTCCTTTAAATTGTGGGTGCCTGGCCCTGTGTTTTAGCAAGGAGAAAACTGAAAAAAACATAGTCCCACTAAGTTGCTTAGTTGCACAGAGTGGTCTCAAACTTGAGATCTTCCTGCCTCAGCCTCCCAGATTGCTAAGATTATAAGCATATGCCACCATACAAAGTTAAAACTAGGTTTCAATGCATCCATTTAATACTTATGAATAATACATCACCAACTTCTGGGCTTAGAAAATCCGAAGAAGCCAGGCACAGTGGCATGTGCCTATAGTCCCAGCAACTGGGAGGCTGAGATAGGATAATTTAGAGCCCAGGAGTTTGGAGTCAGCCTGGGCAACATGGAAGGAGGGAAGGAAGAAAGGAAAGGAAGGGGAGGGAGACAAAATTCTAAAATATTTTACTAAACTATAGAATTGTTGGTTTTATTTTTTATTTTTTTTATGGTGCCGGGGATCGAACTCAGGCCCTTGTGCTTGCTGGGCAAGCACTTTAACCACTGAGCTAAATCCCCAGCCCGAATTGTTGGTTTTAAAGACCAAATCTGAATTAACTTTAGAAGGCGGTATAGAGCCCAGACTTAAAATCCCTGATCTGGATTTATGAACTTCCTTCCTGGAATTAAAAATATGTAAAACACCTCTAACAAAGTAGTGACCAAATAAATGGGAGTTTGCTTTATATATATGTGTCTAAAATAATTTTTGCTGAAAGAATTTAACTGATCACCAGCAACACAAAAATTATTTAATTTGGGTTTTTTTTTGCGACAGGGTCTCAAGTATGTAGCCCAGGCTGAGAGCCTCCTGCCTCAGCCTCTGGAGTGCTGGGATCACAGGCATGGGCCACCATGCCCAGCTCTTAGCAATACAAATTTAAATTCAACCTCTGGTCCAATGCCTAGTTTCTCAGACAATCAGCTTTGATAAGAAATTGTTTTAAAGATCATGTATTAGGGAGTGGAAATTTTGCTCAGTAGTAGAGTGCTTGTGTAGTAAAAAGACCAAGTTCAACTCCCAGCATCCCCCCCAAAAAAGAACAAAAATAAAGACCATATATTAGTAAAGTTTTAATGAAAGTATTCTAATATTTAAACCAGTATTTATTCAGGTTGGGGATTTAGCTCAGTGGTAGAGTGCTTGCCTAGCAAGCGCAAGGCCCTGAGTTGATCCTTAGCACCCCCCAAAAAAAACCACCACTCAGGAATAATTGAATTTTCAGAAAAGAAAAAAAAAAATGACCAAAATGAGAAACATTTTAGGCAGACAAAAAAGTGTTATTTTGAAAGAAACATTCTACAGACCCTATGTCCAAGCAATAATACAGTACCACCACAGGATTTTCTCCAGGGACTTTTCACATTTTCCTCTCCTTTATTCCTCCAAGCCAGTTATGAGGCTATTTTCAAAGGCTAATGGAAAGAGTGACTCAAAGTGGGAATGAACAAATAGAACAGTTACTAGCGGTTCCTTTTCAGTTCATTTTGTTATTGTTGTAGCTGTGTTTTCAAGACAGGGTCTTGATAAATCGCCTGGGCTGGCCTGGAGCCAGCACTCCTCCAAGCAGCTGGACTACAGGGACATCACCTCTAAAAGCTGTATACATTTTTCACTTAAAAGTGTTGTGGCAAGTCAGGCATGCTGTGCACACCTTTAAACTAGTTGGGGGCTAAGGCAGGAGGACTGCAAGGTCCAGGCCAGCCTCAGCAACTTAGTGAGGCCCTGTCTCAAAAAAAAAGAGAAAGAAAAGAAAACAGGCTGGAGATGCAGCTGAGATCTCCCTGGCTTCAATTCCCCGTACGGCAAAGACAGAATGCAGAATGCCGTCAGTAAAGTGGCAAGTTTCTAGCCCCTCTCAACTCCACAAAAGCAAAGAAATTAAAAATCACAACAAAGAATACGTGAAGGATATTCTAAAACTTACAAAAGCTGAAGTTGGTTTGTCCCAATGCAATTCTTAATGCTTAGTGAACACATTTCCACATGCAGAGTATGTGTGAAGAACACGAAGTGGTGTGATTATCAGCTGTAGACTAAGTAGGACCAGAAGTGTTTCAGATTTCAGGATTTTCTGCCAGATTTCAACTATCTGTGTACACAACATGCGATATCGTATCATGGGGATGGGACAAAATTCCTTCATGTCTCGTATCTACCATGCACACATGGCCTGAAGGCAATTTCATGCAATACTGTATTTCTAGCAGGCCTGCAGTTTGAGTGTGAGCTACCACCAGCCAGTGTGGTCTTCCACTTAGGCTCCTATCAACACTCGTGTTTTAGATTCTGAATTAAGGGTGCCCAACCTCTATATAGTTTAACACTCAAGTTTTCACTATCATTTAGAACACTAATACTCCAAAGTATATCTTTTTTGCATACAGAAACTTAATTTTGCTCTGGGGATGTAGCGTGATGGCAGAGCTTTTACCTGGCACGCACAAGGCTCAGGGTTTGATCCCCAGCACTGAGGGAAAGAAAGATCTGGCAGCTGTGCTGCAATCCTGTTACCTCATTATTCCGGGAAGTTGAGGCAGAAGGACTGCTTAGCAACTTAACCAAACTCTATCTCAGAAAAAAAAAAGAAAAAAAAGAAAAGGCTGGGGATGCAGTTCAGCATGAGGGTCTTAGGTTCAAACTCCAGTACTGCAAAAACGAATGAATAAATATAAAAGATAACCCTACGACCCACACCACAGTATGAGTAGGTTAACCCCACAATAAAATTAGATTTGGCTTTAATGAGGTCAAAGTTTTAGCGTCAAATGACTTAATGTGAGCCCAAATTCATTCCTCTCCACAAGCAAGCACAGGAAGCTTCCATCTCCAAACTGACACTGTTAAATCGTAACGAATCCCAGATTGATCTATAATTAAATGAAACTTCTATGGTGTGATATTATTTGAATATGTCTGAGGAATGTAAATAACAGGCTAAAGAACAGAAGTAAGAGGTAACAGGTGCTTCAGTACCACCCATATTATCTACTAGGACCACAGTGTGGGCAACAGAGTGCAGATTCATGGTAGCAGTTCCTTGAATGAAACTCTTTAGACAAAATCTTCCACAAACACAGGTTTTTGCAGTATCCAAATCTTGGCAAAGATGGAAAGGAATAATATGGGAGGCATATGGAATCCTATTGGGAAAAAAAAAACACACGTTACTAGATGAAACAGAACTTTATATCTAAGTACAGGAATTCCTGGGACACAAAATCATGAGGAAAAAAAAAAATGACTTAATTAAAAGAGACTCAGTATACTATTTTCCCAAATGCTAAGAATGGAACAAGTGCTGGTAGACTGAGGCAATAAGATCACAAGTTCAAGCACAGCCCAGGCAACTTAGTGAGAGCTTGTTTCAAAATAAAAAGGTGGAGGCGCTGGGGGTGTCGATCAAGGCAAAGGCCCTGGGTTCAATCATCAGCATGCCCTCCCTCCAAAAGCCTATGTTAGATCATCTTCTTAGAAGGGTCTACATCAGTGATGGCGAACCTTCTAGAGCTGTCAACGTTATAACAACCTGCTGCAGCAAGTATGCCCTAAGTTTGCCACCATTGAGCAATACCAACCCATAAAATAATTTTCAGCAGGGACACTTTAATGATCTGTATTTCTCATCTATGTTATCTACAACCGCCTCTATAGCTAATGTTAACACTGACTGAGCTCTTTGCCAGATAAGCAAATTTATACATCCAATAAATATTGAGAACTTTTACAAGTCAGGCGCTCACTGTTTTGGGCATTTATATGTATATACAGTCATTTAGTGGGCAATTAAGTCTCACTTAGAGGCCAATGGCTGAAAACTGTGGTTCTTACAGTATGATCCCCTGACTGGAAGTATCACTAGAACTTGCTAGAGATGCAGGTCTTTCAGCCCTATCCCACACTTCCTGCATCCAATTTTGTAGATCAGAATTTTTTTTTTTTTTTTTTTTTTTTTGGTTTTTGAGAAAGAATCTCACTATGTCACTGTGTAGTTCCGGCTGGCCTCCAATTGGTGGGGATCTTCCTGCCTCAGCCTCTCAAGTGCTGGGATTATAGGCCTGTGCCACTGTGCCCAGCAGCATATCTTCTTTGAACTATGTTCCCCTTACCAGTTTATAGCACTCAATAATTCTGACTCCATGGGCCTGGAAATTTAGCTCAGTGGTAGAGCACTTCCCCAGCAAGAGCAAGGCCCTGAGTTCAATCCCTAGTGCCCCAAAAAAACAAAACAAAAACTCTATAAAGCAAGTATTAGTCTTATTTCACAGATAAGAAAATATAATCAAAAAAGAAAATTTAATCGAAGAGATTACTGAATTCAAAGCCACCCTAAACTACACAGCAAGAACCTGTCTAAAATGCAAAAAATTCCCACAAAAAAACTGAAAGAATTTGCTAAAGTCACATGAAGGGGTGAAGCCAAGTCTAACTCCAAAGACTGTACTTTCCCATGAGGCCAAGTGGGAGGTCTTGAACCTCACCATGTCAGAATCACTCAGGGGCCCTGCTCCCAGCTTCTGATTTGGAGGGTCTGCAGTGCAGTTGCGAACCTGTGCCTTGCACAAGCTCTGAGGCACGCTGTGGCTGCTTCTCGGGGTCATGCTGCAGGATGATGCCATTCATTTAACAGGGGACCCCATGGAGATCTGGGGCAGTGATGGGGAACCTCTACCAGCTCTCAGTGGTAACAAACAGCCTGCTGCAGCACACGTACCACAGATTCGCCACCACCACCCTATGGAAACAGTGGCGAATAACACAAAGTTCACCCCTTGTGGCTCTTACATTTTTGTGGGAAAAACACAAATAAATAAATGTTTAAGAAATATGTAAGGCCAGGAAGTATTAACTATGACAAAACAAAAAAAACAAACCAAAAACCAAAACAATGAAGAGCTGCACTTCTGGAACACTTCTGGAAAGACACCTGAGCAGAGAACTGAAGTGTGCGATGAGATTCCCTGGAGGAAAATCATTCCAGGCAGAGGTAAGGACACGAAGGCGGCCATGGGCACAGGCAGGCACATGTAGAAAAGATGTTCATATACCAACTCCACGTGATGAATGATATCACTGCTCACTACCAACGTGTACCACTAATAACAAAAATCTTAAGTAAAGCAAAATAAAAATTAAGCCAGGGATGGTTGCTCACATCTGCAATCCCAGCATTCAGAGGGCTGAGGCAGGAGTTTGAGGCCAGCCTGGAATACATAGCAACACTCTGTCTCAAAAAAAACCAAAAAAGAAGGCCAGCAGAGCAAGGAGGCAGGTCAGACCCAGGCTGGAAGCTCTCTCAGCCCGACTATTGCTGACTTTGGGGAGAATACTAGGATGCTATCGAGCACATTCGGGGACTCTGATAGCCTTACCTATCGAGTAGTATGGTTCGTGCAGAGAATTCCAATAAACTTAAAGGCACTTGTAGCTTTATAACTGGAAGGGCTTTTGGTTGTTCAAAAGTATTTCCAAAAAGGTCCAAGTACTCAAGAGATAAATTTTTAAATTCACTAGGCAAAACTGGAAGCTTATTTCGAGCTGCTGACAAAAAACGAAGGTTTTTTAGTTGTCCTATCTTGAAAGGCAGCTGAATCAATTCATTGTCATCTAGTTTTAAATCTGTCAGTTCTCGGAGCTGGCAAAACTGCACAGGGAGCGCTCTGATTTTGTTCTTGCTGAGATCCAGACTTCGAAGTGACTTCTGGAGTGTAGACTCACAAAAGGCCACACTGAATGACTCCAGGTGATTGTCACTCAGGTTCAGTTCCTGAAGGTGTGTGAGGTCTCCAATTGTAGCGGGGAGCTTCTTTATGTGGTTATGACTCAAGTCTAATTTCACAAGGTTTTTCAAACAAAGCATTCGCATGTCAACTCGGACAAGTCCACAATAAGAAGTCTGGAGATGTTTCAGGGAATACGGAAAATTCTTGCTTAGGAGATACTCTTTTTTGCACGTGATAAGCATTTTAGTTTTAAATTTTTCAAATTCTGAAGTCTTCACTGATGTGAGTGTGGACAGTGATGTGCCAACATCACAACCTCTATGAGCCAGTCTCACGGCTGAAAGGAAACCCTTTAAACTGCCGGAATTGGCCTGAAATAAAAATAATTTATACAATGATAAAGTCCCTTTCAGATAATGCATACGGGCTACTTTTTCCCATAAAAATACTATAGTTACACTGTACAGTCCTCAAGTGAAAAAAAAGCAAACACTACAGTTATACTATAGTTATATAGTAAATAGAAAGTGACACAGCCACTGATTGAAACTGGCTAAAAAACATAAATTTGTAGCATTTTATTTGATCTAAATTTCAACTTTAAAAGTCTTGAAAAAAAAATTTATGTTGAGAACCCACATTCTAAATAAAACTGTTCAATAGGTGATCCTAAAATAATAAAAATGATCTTAAGTGATCCTAAGACAACTAAGCTTCGGTGATCCCAAGACAACAAAAATAAGGCAGGAAAGCAGTAAAGCTTCAACCTAAGATCTGGGTTTAAAAAGAACTGACCCTTGGGGCTGGGGATTTAGCTCAGTGGTTAAAGTGCTTGCCTTGCAAGCACAAGGACCCGAGTTCAATCCCCAGCACCAAAAAAAACCAAAAACAACAATAAAAAGAACTGACCCAAATCCCCAGTGCCTCTGACATACGACGAGGACACGCTTGCGGGGTCCTGTAGGATGCCTGGGTGATATTCACAAACACCAGGAGGTATGCACAGCAATGACCATCTCGAAAGCAATAAAGTGGCTGAGGGTGTAGCTCAGAGGTGCACTTAACTAGCACGCCAAGACCCTGAGCTCCATCCCCAGCACTGCCAAAAAAAAAGCCACAAAGTGCCAGAAAACACAAAGGGCAAGCCAGACTGTTTCTAGCTAGTGAGAAAGAGAAATCACTGATAAAGTGGCATTTGAATTAAATCATCAGTAAAAATAGCTAATACTTCTAGGACATTTTAGAAGTTTCCTGAAGTTCAAAAGTGAAGGCTGCCTCAGCCTCCTGAGTAGCTAGGATTACAGGTGTGCACCAAAATGTGTGGCTTTATTTTTTAAGTTGGTAAGCCCTCGGCTTGTGTTTAGATAGAAAGGAGTTACTGTGTGATTAAGATGATCAAGAAGAAAACGAAGCCAGGTGTGGAGGCACATGCCCGCAGTCCCAACACTGGGAGGATGAGGCAGGAGAATCGAGGCTTGAGCCCAATCTGGGCAATTTAGCAAGACCCTGTCTCAAAATAAATTTTAAAAAAGGGCAGGAGAGGTGTCACAGACAGTCCTGGTCTAAAAACAGCCTGAAGCTCCTCCATGGGCAGAGAAGCAAACTCAGTTTTCCTCCCCATTCTCACAGCCTAACTAAAGCAACCTCTGCTCTCTTAGAAGGCACAACATATCTGGGAAGCTGCTCCTGTGCCACTGCCTCCTCAACACACCTACGAGAGTCTGCTCCTGGTCAGCTATATGGTATCAGGGTATCTGAACTGCTTTGTTCTTTAAAAAAAACACAGTCAAACAACTGATTGATTGACTGACGTATGTATGTATGTATGTATGTATGTATTCATTCATTCATTTATGGACAGAGTCTTGCTATGTAGTTCAGTCTGACCTCGAACTCACTGTGTAGCCCAGGTTGGCCTCAAACTCATGGCGATCCTCCTGGTTCAGCCTTCTGAGTGCCTAGATTGCAGGCATGTGCCACCATGCCCCAGCAACTGCTGTCTTTAATACCATACCTTACTTAGACAGATATCCACAGGTGGTTCCTTTAACCGGACAGTGGCTTTCCCTTCATCCACAAATTTGGTGAAAAACTGCTCAATGTTCTCCTTTAGCTGCTTAAAACCAACAGGAAAAAGAACAAAAATAATATTGTTATTCAATAATACTGTACTTATTACGAAGTCAGTCACATTGCCAGACTTTGTTTTGGCCTTTAGTCTTGAAATCTGAGTGTCTTATAGTTTTTGGGTTTTTTTCAAAGCTGAGTAGTTACACCCTCTATCTAGCTTGCAGTAGATTATTGCTGTCTGTCTGGACTCCTTTTCTGAAAGCAGATTCCTGCATGTTTCTGGATAATGTACGTCTTTTGTCATTCAAACTCTGTAGCTACAGTAAGAACTGTCAGTAGCAATTTGCTTTCATAACCTTAGCCCACTAGTCTGGGGTGGACATACCTCCCGCTCCCTGAGGGTGGAACTCTTGTCTTGTTTACTACTGTATTCCCAGAGCTACAACAGTGACTAACACAAACTTCATGACAGATATTGCTTCTGCTTTAGACTTCAACAACTATTTATTGAGAAGCCACTATGTACCAGGAACCATGACAGGGACTTTGGGACATAGCGGTAAATAAGACTGGCCTGGTCACTCTCATCAGAGTTTGACAATCTGATGAGAGAAAGTTATCAAACAAGTAATTATAAGCATGAAAAACATTAAGACAAAAGAAGTGCAGGCTGCTACAACCCAGTCAAGGAAATCTTACCAACTCTAGGGGTAGTAAGGTGACTTTAAAGGTTAGAAGTAAAAGATTAGGGGGATTTGGGGCAGATGATAGAGGGGAGATGGATGGGATAACATTCTAATAGGAGGGAAATAATGCAAAGTCACAAGGGAAGGGAGAGGCTGAAAACTTTGAGGAGCCAAAAGAAAAAGTTCAGGATGGCTGAAAGGTCCAGAGAAGAGGAAGGTAAGAATGGAAAGGGAAACAGAAATCAAACAGTGACAGATTTTATAATCTGTATTAAGAATTTAAAATTTTATCAGAAGAACAATGAAATCCACTAAAGGGATTTTAATCTCCAACACCTGTAATCCCAGCACTGGGGAGGCTAAAGCAAGAGGATTCCAAATTTGAGGCCAGCCTGGGCTATAATACCAAAACCCTGTCAAAAAAGCAAAACACAGCAACAACAACAACAACAACAACAACAAAAAGAAATAAAAGCAAAACAGGTGAGGATGTAGCTCAGTGGTACAGCATTTGCCTAGCATGCTTGAGGCTCTGGGTTCAATTCCCAATATCAAAACAGAAACAAAGCCTAAATTCCCTCTAACAGCAGTGTTGAGCTGGAACTCTGAGGGAGAGGAGGATGGGATAGAGGAGGGACAACGTTAGAAGGAGAATTCTTAAAGACTAGACAGAGTGCTGGGGGAATAGCCCAAATGGTAGAGCACTTGCCTAGCATGTCCTGGGTATAATTCCAGGGTGCGCAGTCGGGGGCAGAGAGGGAGAGATAGGGGTGGGAAAGGTGGGAAAGGTTGGGAAAAATGTTTAGGAAGGGCGGGCATGGTGGTGCACGCCTGTAATCTCAGCACTCAGGAGGCTGAGGAAGAAGGATCACTGCAAGTCTGAGGCCAGCCTGGACTACACAGTGAGTTCAAGGCTAGTCTGAACTACACAGTTCTTTGAACTACAAAGACCCTGTCTCAAACAAAACAAAACAAAACATTTAGGAAGTAAAATGGAAGGAATTTGAAATGTTGGATGCGGGGAGGCAAGGGCTTTAAAGTTTCTGCATGAGGGTGCTATTTAAATGAGTTCCAGAATAGGCAGTTTGAAGGTTTCAGATTTTGAAATGCTGAAACATACCCAAGAGATTTCCAGCAAGAGACAGACTTAAGACCAAAGTTAAGGGAGAGAAGTAAAACACAGATTTAGGAATCATAATTAGATCAGTGGTAGCTCAAACTGTGAATTAGAAAAGTAAAGGGCACAAGAAAGCACCAAGGTACTTGCCACACCTAAAAGCAATAACAACTCTTCAAGGCCAGGTCTCGTGCCAGACATTTGAGCCACTTCCTTGTCCTGAGTACTGTGATACTACATCTACCAACCTCTCAAACTCCTATAATCCAGATTCATCTTTTTTGGGGGGGGCCTGCTAGGGTTAAATTCAGGGCCCTGCGCTTCCTAGGCCAGCACTCTACCACTTGAGCTAAATTCCCAACCCCCATCTTTTGTTTTTGATATTCTACTACTGGCATTTATTATGGCTCATTTTGTATTTTAAGCAGTGGCTTCTGTTTCTCCCTTTCTGAAAGCAAGATTCCCTTTCTAATCTCTGAAGGTCAGTGATTACACCAAGTTTGTCATTTCCCACAATATCTAGACCTGCCACCTCACACGTGAAAAGTCTTCAACTAGAGGTTCACAATAAAATCTATGCTGGGATGTCCACCAGCAGCAGACATTTTAAGGGAGAAAGTATTACAGGTTGCTAAGAGAGGCAAAACCAGAAGTCAGTATCGGGGAAGCAAAAGACTCAGAAAACGGAGGACCAATTCTAGTTACAAGTTTGCTTTTGTCACCTAACAGTTGTCTGATCTATAAAACGGTGAATGACTTCTGAAATTCTTTCAATTAAAAAAAATAGATGGGGGGCTGGAGATTTAGCCCAAATAGTAGAGCATTTGCTTAGCAAGCGCAAGGCCCTGAGTTCGATCCCCAACACCCCTCCCAAAAATATATATATATCTATGAATGGATTCCACGAACAGAGGGGAAAATAAGATTTTCGACTACTTACACTAAACACTAGGTGGTTCTGAATTAGACAGTAATACTTTTCTCAACCAAGTATTCACTGTGGAATATAACATGTAAGAGAAATAATCTCGGGAATTGTATAAAACCCATTCAAGTGTCAGATGCCAGGGAACAGGATGAACTGTTACCTCGGCTTTGTTCACACAAGGCACAAAGGTACTGCACTTCACAAACTGTCTAGTAATGGAGAAAAAGGTACTTGATGAATCTTGTATTTTAAAAACTTTATTTCAACTTCTAAGTCTCTAGAAAGTTTGCCACAGCCCTACTGATACTGTTCCCAACTAGACGGCTGCTTCACTTGAAGTTGTTTTACACGGGCTGAAACTTCAGAAAACTGGAAGGGCGAAGTTGCTATGTAACACTGAAGAGCAAAGCTGTAAATTCAGAGTCGAAGACATGGGCAAAAAAGGAACCGAACGATGAACTTTAAAGCTTTCTTCCTCCGCCGCGCTGCACCCTAGCTAGGGCTGGGGTGAAGTGGGGCTCAGGGGCCGACGCTCGGGAGCCCCCGAAGCGGACTCCAGCCAGGAAAACAGCGGGCTCGAGGCCCGACGGCGGCCGCTTCCCGGCCCCGGAAGAGCCCCGCGTACCTCGTAGCGCGTCCCGCGCTTGTCCTTTAGGGTGGAGACGAGGAGGCAGGCAGAGTGCGGGCCGGACTGCTCGCCCCTCGCCGGGGGCCGCAGCTGACACAGGCTCACCACGGCACGGACACCCTTGCCCCGGTTCCTCAGCCCCAAGGTTGGCAAATGCCGGCTGACCACCTCCACCTCGCAGTGCAGCTTCATCTCTCCTGGGCAGAGGCCAGAGAGCCGCTGGGCTTTGAAACTTCCCCCTTCCCGCCTCCCCGCCCCTCCGCTGGGGTCCTCAGAGCTTGGGGCTGCCCGCAGATCTGCCTGCGCTCCAGGTGCGGTCCTCGTGGGCGCCCCGGTTCCTGCGGGGACCGCGTGCCCTCCCGGTGTGCGGACCGAGACCTTGACTGTGGCTGCAGGTCGGCGGGGCACGCACACCGACAGCCCGAGGACCCGGCCTGTACCTTTTGAGACCGGCGTTCGGCGAGGGCGCCGTGTCCGTCCCCGCGCGCGTGCAGCTGGGGGCGTGTGGTTGTTTGCCGCGCGCTTCTCGCTGTCCGCAGGTCCGTCCCCGCGAGCCTCTAGGTTTCCGAGGGAAGGCGGGCGTCCCCTCGAGTTTGTCAGAAGGGAACCTGGGAAATTATGACCCGTCCCGAAAGCCAGCGAGGGCGCGGCATTCCCTGAATGGACGGGCTGCCTTTTTCCTCTCCCCACTCTGTCGTCCGCGGAGCATTCGAGGGCAGTATTGGACCTGGCGATTCCTGTCGACCAAGTCGCACTTGGCAACGGCAGGTGGGCTGGATGGAGCGACGGCTTCTTCCTTCGCTGAGGCGCGGAAAGGCGGCGCAGGCCCCGCCTGCTCCGGGCCGAGTTCCACTGGTCGGCCTCAGCGAGCCTGAGACCCGGGGTGCAAGTTGCAAAGAGGCGCACACTGACGGGCGCCCAGTCGCCTCCCTGAAATGCACGCCCTAGGCTCTACCTTGCCTTGCCGTGGCTCCGGCCTTGTGTTTAAACATTTTGTCTGAGTTGTACTTTCATAATTGTGAAATTGCATTAAGACATAGTCTCCGTTCCTCCCTCGCTCCCTCTCTCCCTTCTTTCCTCAGCTCTCTTCCTCCTCCTCCCCCTCCCCTTTCTTTTCTTGTATTGGGACTTGAACTCAAGATCTTTTAACTGAGCTACACTTTGTGATCTTCCTGCCTCAGCCTCCCAAAGTGCCGGGATTACAGGCATGTGCCACCACTCCCTGCTCCAAAAACTTTAAATTCAAATGCGAAAAAAAATTCTGATTTATCCCTCTTTATAGACAGCGTGTTGAACCAAAAGTTAGTTATTGCTGAATTCACATTCTGAAAACCCTACTTGATTCCGGAAAAAGTAGTGATTAAAGTAATAAATTAACCACTTCCCCCATTTCATATTCTTTCATGTTCGAGTAGTAGCGCATTAAAATACTTCTCAGCATTTAGCAACAGTTCATTGCAAGGCTACAAGGAAAACTAAACCACAACTCAGACTTTTAGAGGACTATTGGACTTTGTAGAGACTGTTTTTCGGATGGATATGATTATAGAAGAAAATAAAACACCAGCTCAAAGTGATATAGGGGAAAAAATTTAACTCCCAACCTGCTAGATGTCAGTTACTCTGAGCTTGTGTTGCCCAAAATGGAATAATGAATTTTAAGGAACAAAGGAGGTTAAGAGTAGGAAATTTATTGAGAAAGAGAGCTCCTGGAGACAGGAAGAGGCCCTGAGTGGGTTGCCAACAAGCCCATTTTTCAGGGGAAGTTTTATAGAGCAAAATTGCGAGGCGGGTACAATGTGTGTCAAATTATGATTAACCAATAATATTACAAATGTAGTTTCTTAGGTAATACTGATCCAATGGGGAAGAAGGTCACGTAGCAAATGGACATGGAAAGAATAAAGACATTCAGGATGGGGTGGATCTGGAGGTCTTGGTTGCCCACCTGGGTGACCTAGACTTTATCAGATCAGATGTAATCTTGAGGCCTGACCTTCAATGGATGTGCCTCTAGCTATAGTTGTAGTGTATGCTTTTGTATATTGACTCCATTGAGGACCCAGCCTTGACTGACTGCCTATAATGTTCCTACCTAATTTAGCTATCTATAATAAAAGTATTACAACTACATTAAATATACTCAGCCTCTAGGCTCAGTTGGGAGCTAGAAATACCTTTTTTTTTTTTTTTTTTTTTTTTTTTGGTGAGACGGTCTCACTGTATTTCACACTGGCCTCAAAGTCCCAGCTATCCTGTTTCAGCCTCCAGGATGCTGTAATTACAGACATGCACCACCATGCCCGGCTGCAGATGAGAGTAGGATATGCAAAAATTAAGGACAAATAAGTTTCAGTGCTTTATTTGGTGTTACCTTCGGTTGTTGAAGCATGGATTCAGTAAATACTTGTTAAAAATAAGTACATGAGAATTACTTAACAGTTCAATGGCAATGTTTGAGTGACACAATAATGTGTACTTCCAAATAATTGTCAAACTTTCAAAAAGAGATGTGTGGTGCCCATCTCTGCCTTTTTTGGTGGTGCTGGGGATTGAACCCAAGGCCTCATTCATACTAGGCAAACACTATCATTTTGCTATACAGTACTCCTAGTTCCCAAAAATTTTTAAATAGGATTACTTTCTTAAACTGGGTGTGGTGATGCATGCCTGTAATCCCAGCACTCTAGGAGGTTGATGCAGGAAGATTTGAAAAGTTTTGTGTGTGTGTGTATGGGGGGTTTGCTGGGGATGGGACTCAGAGCCTTGTGCTTGCTAGGCAAGCTCTCTACTGCCCGAGCACCACCCGAGCTAAATTTTCAACCCCCTAAGATTGAAAGTTTGAACCCAGTCTGAAAGAAAGAAAGAAGGAAGGAAGGAAAGAAAGGAAGCCCTCTTTTAAAAATGAAATAAAAAAATCAAAAAAAAATTTTTAAAAATGAAATAAGATAATATTTTAATGTAAAATAAATACATAGCTGCTTTTGGGAGTTTATTCTCCTTTCTCCCATTCTGTTCTTGGTCCACTCAGTTTTTTTTTTTTGGGCCAAGATCTGGCAAGAGCTGCCCAAGAGCTGGGCAAGTGCTTTATCACTGAGCTAAATCCCCAATCCACCACTCAAGTTTTAATGGCTTTCGGTCTTAGTGGACTGTTTGTGAAAGAAAGCATTCTTTGAACACTATCTACAGCTTTTCTCTTTACCATACAATCTGCGCTTTGATCTTTTCTATCTGTTAAAGAATGTGAAATGGAAGTTCGCAGGAATTAAAAACTGGACTACAGGCTTTTTGCAAAAGGAATCAAATAACACATAGATTTATTTTTCTTCTGAAAAATTAGATCCTCTTCTTCCAGGCTTGCATACTACACTCATTTCCTCCTTTCTGTTTTGTTCATTATAATTAATCCTATTAATTTTTCAAAACACAGTTCAGTTTCTACTAAGCTTTCTTTAGCATCTTGCCCTTCCTTTTTGTAAACTCCAGTTGCACTTAAAATTACATTTCACTTATTTCCCTGGGTTTCTGGCATCTACTAAGCATTGAACAGATAGTTAATTTACTCTCTGACTTTTCCCTTTGTGTCTGTTGTGAAATTTGCTCAGATTTGTAGCTCACTTACGTTACAGGTAGTAAGAATATTGTCATATGAGATTCTACAAGAACAAGGGCATAATCTATGGTTAAGAATGGACTTGTCTGGGCTGGGGATTTAGCTCAGTGATTAGAGTGCTTGCCTTGCAAGCACAAGGGCCTGAGTTCAATCCCCGGCACCACAAAAAAAAAAAGAAAATAATAAAAAAGAATGGACTTGTCTGACCTAGAACGTTGGAAATAGATCCTGGAGGTATTTTTGCAATGGTAAATGTCATCTAAAATGTAATAAAAGCCAGGCAAGGTGGTACACGCCTATAATTACAGTATTCTGGGAAGCTGAGTCAGGAAGATCGAAAGTTTGAGCCCAGCCTGGGCAAATTAGAGATTTAGGGAGACCTTTTCTCCAAAACAAGAAATGAAAAAAAAATTTTTTTTAAAGCTGTGCGAAGGCCTAGCATTCAATCCCTACTATGGCAAAACAAAACAAAACAAAACAACTTGTTAAACCAAATCCTTTATACTTCAGCCTGAAAATTTTAGAAGATGCTTTTATTTATATATTTATTTTGTGATACTCCTGCCTCAGCTTCCTAGAGTATTCGGATTATAGGCAGGTGCCATCTTGCCCAACTATCAAATATGAAATAAAATTAAGATCTGTTCAAGAAAGTTTCTTTTGGTGAATAAACAAATTATTTTGGAGCTAGAACAAGCCTGGAGGCAGAGATATCAGTTAGGAGGCTGACATAGTGATTCATTATCCACACGATTGTCAAAGTAAAATTTTACGGCTATCTCCTATCATTGAACTTCAAACTTTTGGGTTGAGACAGGTTCTCACCATGTAGTTCAGGTTGGCCCAGGCTGGCCTTGAACTCACAGGAATCCTCCTGCCTCAGCCTCCTGGGTGCTGAAATTGCAGGCCTGGGATTGCAGGCCTGCGCCACTATGCCCAGGTTCTTGAACTTTTGGAGTTTAAATAGTTTTCAGAAATTCTAATTCTCTCATTTTACACAAGGAGAAGTGGTGCGGTTAGAATGAAGAGATTTTTCCCATGAACTCAGAACAAGCAGGGCTGTAATTCAAGTCTAGGATGCTGCATTTACTTCCCAAAAAGCTTCATGGATTTCTGCACTTGGTGATGTAACTACATATGGTTGCCCAAAGGCTTGGCTTTTGCTGCCTTTGGAATTCAGCTCCTATTTCTTAGCAGGATGAATCTCCACAGGGAACCTCTGTGATTTTTCAGTTACTGCTTTGTTTTTTTTGTTTTTTATCAGTTACTGCTTTGAACCTGATCCTTGGGTTACCTCTTTCTCAAGGAATCAACATGTCACCTTTCATCCAGCACATTTGGGCAGTCACGAAGAGAGGAATTTTAGGTCATCTTGCCCACAGTATTGCTATATGATTACTTAGGTAATGTGCATCTTCATCTCTAGACTATAAGCTCCCTGTGTTCTGGGTCATTAATGATATAGGGAGGGCTTAATGTAGTGTCTGTATGAAGTAGGTACTCAGCAGATGTTTGTAGGTTGAATAAATCAACAGCATATGTAAATACGCTCCTTGTTCTATAAATATATGCTATTCACTAAACAAATATTTGGGAGGGCCTGCATTGTGCTACATTAGACCAGAGCTCACATTCAGTTCATATTGTGTAAACATGTAGCCATGGAAGGGCAGATTTGAATTTTTCCATCTGTCTTGGAGGAACACTGAAATAAATTTAAGGTGGATTCAAGATTTAAAATAAAAACAAAACGTAAAAGTATCACCAGAAGTGGCTGGGGATTTAGCTCAGTGGTTAAAGTGTTTGCCTCACAAGCATAAGGCCCTGAGTTCGATCCCCAGCACCAGAAAAAACAAAAACAAACAAACAAAAGTATCACCAGAAAACACAAATCTTCTTAAGAATTTCGATGTACACAAGAATACACATTAGCAGAGAGTAGTATGACAAGTTGATACCATTTTTTTTTCAGTATTGGAGATTGAACCCAGGGCCTTCCCACTGAGCTACATCCTCAGCCCTTTAAAAAAATTTAAAACATTTTTAATACAGGGTCTTGCTAAATCACTTAGTTGCCCAAACTGGATTTGAATTTGGGATCCTCCTGTCTCAATCTCCCAGAATGCTGGGATTACAGGGATGTGAAACCATGCCTGGCTTTAAATCATTATTTCTAGGGAGGGGAAGGGCAGGGGAAGTAAAAATTAAGATCTGTTATGTCCAAGTGCCAACTCCCCAACATGCAGTAATCAGTATGTGCTATGTACTGCAAACCTACTAATAAAAATAAAAAAGAAACAAAAAGAAAAAACACTATTTTTGATCAGGGGGGTTGAACTCAGGGCCTTGTATTTGCTAGGTAAGTGCTCTACCACTGAGCTAAATCCCCAACCCTAGTCCTTGTTTTTTGTTGTTGTTTTTTTTTGTGTGTGTGTTTTGAAACAGGCTCTTGCTGTGTAGTGGCCTTGAACTCACTAGCCCAGGCTGGCTTTGATCTTTAGGAATCCTCCTGCCTCAGCTTCCCCAACGCGGGGATTACAGGCATGCACCACCATGCCTGTCATGGCACTTGTAATTTTGCTACTAGAAAAATGTTAATAAAATTTGCAAAGTACATACATCAAAAATAAATCATTATTTCTGAGTATGTCTGTGAGAGTTGGCATGAGATTGAGTAGAATAAAGTGGGGGATGATCTGCTGTC
Source organism: Hystrix cristata (assembly GCA_004026905.1). Taxonomy (NCBI): domain Eukaryota; kingdom Metazoa; phylum Chordata; class Mammalia; order Rodentia; family Hystricidae; genus Hystrix; species Hystrix cristata. The sequence goes on along the minus strand of PVJO010023413.1, from coordinate 2,335 downwards.
AGTGTGGGCAGGCACCATCCAATCAACTAGGGGCCTGATAGAAGGGAAAAAAAAAAAGAGATAAAGGTGTTTTCCCTGGGGTTTTAGCTCAGCGATTAGAGTGCTTGCCTTGCAAGCACTAGGCCTTGAGTTCGATCCCCAGCACCAAAAAAAAAAAAAAAAAAAAGTAGATAAAGGTGTTTTCTTGTCTTGTCTCTGGAGCTGGGACACTCTTCTCTTTCCCTTAGATATCGGAACTCCAGGCGCCCCAGCCTTTGTGTTCCAGGACATGCACTAGAAGCCCCCCAGTTCTCTCCGGCTTTGGCTTCCCAGTTCTGAGTTCTCTGGGCGTGGACTGAACCATGCTACTGGCATGCCCGGGTCTCCGGCCTGTAGACAGCAGAAGCTGGGAGCTTGTGAACCTGTCAGCTTCATAAATCCCCTTCCGACTGTCTGCTCATCCTGAATTGGCTCTTTTCCTCTGGAGAAGCCAGAATAGTACAGATTTTGGTACCTGAAGTGGTCCTACAGGAGCAGCATTTTAAGGATAAGCTTCCTTAATGGGTTTTGGGGTTTTTGGAATTGGTTCTCTAATCTGATTAGACCTAAAAATGCTAAGAATTCTACTTCTAATAGTACAGAGAGCGCCGATTGTCAGTGAAAATACTAGAAGTTTGGAGGTATTTACGTTTCATGAGTCCAACCTGGGACTTGACGACTAGTCATAGGGCTTATTTAATATTAATTCCAAGTTTGGTGACCACCAGCAAACTGGCATCTGCAACTAAACCTCTACAAAATAATCTTTTCCAGAGCGGTACAATCTTATTCCCATATTGTCAGGAAGATCCTAGAGGTAGCTAGGAGAACCCAAATATTCCTTGGCTCCTGAGACAACTGATAAGCATCCAGCCTGCTAGACACTCCTAGGAGGAGCCTGACAGCCAGAACTGGGTGCTAGCTGCATCTGCATATCCAGCGCCTCTATCAGTGGCAACCAGTGCTGCGTAGATGAAGCTGACACAAGGCACTAGTGAGCTGGTGTCCTGCACGGTTCTCTTGTCTGTCCAGACAGGCTACACTAAGCCCGTGCCTGGACTGCTTCCCGGAAAGGTCTGTGCTGGGGGGTGATAGTGGGCAAGCCTGGTGGGTGAGGAATGGTCTTGTCAGAGAGGTCCTGAACAGAATAGTCTGCTCCTTCAGTTGTATACATGGCAATGAGGCATTAAAGTTGAAGCTGGGAGGAAGGGCTCTTTGAGAGAATTCTCTTTTCAACACTAGATTTGCAAGTTTTCATTAAATTTTTCTGAGACAGGATCTTGCTATGCAGTTCAGGCTGGCCCTGAACTCACTGTGCAGCCCAGGGTGGTATTGAATTTGCCTCGATTCTCCTGATCTTCAGTCTTCCAAGTGCAGGGACTAAAGGCATGAACCACCACGCTTGGCTAGATTTGCAAGTTTTGAAGGCATAAATCAAGTCATATTTCGATTTTAAATCTTGAATACTGCCCCTTTTTTTAAAAGTATGTAATACTGCTTAATTTAAGGATTGAGTAGGGATTGTTCATCATATTCGGTCAAAGCAACATATACTGCACATTACCTCTCACTTTAAATTTTGTCAAAGCACGCATTTAGATATCAAATATAGTAAGGGCCAAAAGCCTTGAATTATTATTATTAGTACTTTGAAATGGTGTAAATGTATCTCTTGGCGGGTGTAAAATAAAAACTGAAAACGTATCTGGTTCGATAATATAGAAGAAAAAAATAAAATCTAAGAAAAACGAAAGAACGAAAAGCTTTGTTTCCCGTTTCCCTCCTCTTCCTTCACCGGAAAAAGGGAAGCAACAAGATATATAACATACAGATACAAATCCCCTATAATGAATGTTATCTCTATGTACATCTAAAATTACCATTAAAATAAAATTTAAAAAAAGAACAAAAAGTTAAACTAAAAAATGCTAAACTAGAAAGAAGCGCCTATCGTTGACTCTTAATTATTACAGCTGATTTTAGCTGTTTTTTGACTTTATTCCAGTAGGTGTCAGTGCTGAGTTGTTCTAAAATCTGTTTCTCAAATGTAAAATTGTGTTTAGAAAAAAAGTAAAAAGTTCAAGTAATAGTCAGTGAAGAATGCATATGATAATTTGTTTCCTGGAGATTGGAATTTTACTTTTCTGAAGTTTTCAAAAGAGACAGGGTCTCACTATATTGCCCAGGCTGGAGTGCAGTGGCTATTCACAGGCGCGATCCCACTACTGATCAGCACGGGAGTTTTGACCTGCTCCGTTTCCGACCTGGGCCGGTTCACCCCTCCTTAGGCAACCTGGTGGTCCCCCGCTCCCGGGAG
>PVJO010023412.1:0-26194 GCA_004026905.1 Hystrix cristata | reverse complement strand
TAAAATTAGCCCATACCCTAATTAAGTCCATAATTCTTTCATCTTTCTAGAGCTAGTAGTGTATCCTCCCTTCCTCCCAGGTGTAACATGGAATGAATTTTTACTTTACCATTGCTGTTTTTCTCATTAGTGTGTCATAAAAAGTAAATATTGTTCACTCAGTAGATGAATAAATTTCTTTCAGTGAAACTCTTGATTTGACTAACTGAATTAGATATATAATGTAAAATCAAGATGAATACTAAAATTTCAGAACCAGAACAAACTATTACATTACTGAGTAAAAATTAGGAAAGTATTTATATTGCTCTTATTATTAAACAACTTCACTGAGTTCTGAGTATTTTACTGAGCATTTTATGTACAATATTTCATAACATATTTAGTAGAATTTCATAACACATTTAGTAGAATTTATGTTTTTTTTTCTGAAATTTAGTTCATGACTTTCAGTTAACATATTACCTTCCAATTCTGCAGGACACAAAATTGCCAAGTAGTTCATTTTTTAAGAAAAAGATGTTACGTATTTCAATTTTTATTTGTAAAGGGAATGTGCATTAACTGTAACCAGAATGAATTAGTAAGAGAATTAATAAAAAAGGGAATTATATTTTCCATAAAGTTTTATTTCAGAATTCAACTCATGAAGCAAAAATCCCATGTAATATAAATTATTATTATGCCGCTTGTTGCTTAGAAACAGATGCTTTTGTGTTGGGAGCCATATTAAATAGAAGCAAAAGTAACACAATTGATAAACTTATATACAGTATGCTTTATCTACAATAATATCCCCAGGGCTAAGGTCAACTGAAAATAACTGGTTTATGAATCAGATCTCATGTTTACTTTCAAACAGCTCCACTACAGTCAAATATGTATCCTCATTGAAGGGAGCTGGAATTATCACACACATGCTTATTTCACAGTGTTTTGGGTTATTTTTCTCTCAACTCCTTCTCTAGAATTCCAGGATGACATTTTCATCAAGTAAAAATATGTTGAGAAGTAATACCAGGATTTCAGAGAAAAACAATGTAATCTACTAATATTTAACCTTCAAGCATATGTCATTTCACATTACTATACGTCTCAGGTTTATCAGTGTTGAGAGAATTAATTCACTTTGTAGAAATCAAACTGTGATTTGGGAAGATGGCAAAATAAAGGAAAAATTAGTTCATCAATGACAGAATCTAAAAGGAAATTACACTAAAGACAAGGAAGGTAAGTAGCGCTGATATTTTGTGTGCCTACCCACTATTAGATCTCCACAAATTGGCAAGGATTCTGAATTTAGTAAGTTCTCATTAGACAGTGTTTGAAGGAACAGATAGAATGGAACATTTAGTTATTAACAATGCTACTAGAGAGGATGGAAGATAAAGACAATTAGAGTAGGATCCTTGTCGATTAGTTTCAAGAATTCTAAAGACTGCTTAGATAATAATTGTTTATTTAGTTATTGAAAAATATGCAAACAGGTATTCCTTGTGACGCCACATAATAATCATGCCATACTCAATCGGTGTCACTAATTGAGCAAAATTTCAAATGGATGCTAACAGTCTCTATCTGTTGTTAAGGGAGACTGGCAAAGTTTTTACTGATTACCTCCTTTATATATGGTTTTGCTTTGTGTGATTTCAGAATGCACAGTTAACTATGATACAATCATAGTGAATAGAAAACTCCAGAAATAATCTAGAAGTTTTAAGTTGTGCACTGTTCTGCATAGTATAATGGACTCTGTCTGCCTTGCTCTAACCTGCCTGAGATGTGAAACATCACCCGTGCTCTGTATCTGCGCTGGATATCGGGCACCTATTAGGCACTTATTGAGCTACTTGGATATCGGACTATTATTACAGGATCACATTGCTTGTGTTCAAGTAACCATTATTTTCCTAAAATAAAATGGCCCCCACATGAAAAAGTAATGATGTTAGTTAATTCGGTATGCAACGAGAAGCCATAATTCCTTCAAGCGAAGAGCTAAAAGTAAAGTATATTTGAGAGACATACAGTGGGATTACATTCACGTAACATAAATGACAATATTGCTCTCTTTTCTAATTAGTTATTATCGCAACCTCTGTGAGTAATTTAGAAGTTAAACTTTAAGTACACAGGAAAAACACAGTATAACAAGGGGTACTACCCAAGTGTTCGGGACTCCTTTTGCGATCTGGGAATTTGTTCTTTATGGATGGGGGGAACCAGTTTTCCTGAGTGTGCTGTGGGTGCCACACGTAAGTACTTCCGCCCACAGACCCAGGTGGGCGGAGCTAAAACCATGTGGGGCGCTTGATACTAGCACAGCCGTAAGAGGGTGAATTACCAGGCTATGAGAAGGCCAGAAAAACGACGTTCTGCTGCAGGAAAGGGTTGGTGGAGTGAGTATTTTGTTCTGAACGGGGATTAAATTTTGGCCTCCACACAAAAAGCCCAGCATTTAAAAGAGACACTATCATCCACATAATCCTTTAAAAAAAGATAGACCAAAGGCACTGAAAGAATGAACACAGCAAACTGTCAGTTGCATTTGCAGTCTGCATAGTAAATTGCTATATACTGTTAATAACACACTTCCTGACTCAGGTCTATGTTTTTATTTGCTTAGTTACACAGTCCTTTGAAAATGAACATCTTCTATGAAAAATATTAATCACTTTTCACATAGAGGTTTTGCACATTATCTTACTAAAGACAATTAATTATATTTTCTTATATTGCTTGCACTGTGCCTTATTCCTTTAGAATTATTCTAGATTTTTTTAGGTAGATAAGCATAACCTTTTTATTTCTCCTCCAATGACTGCCTAGAATAAAATTGTGTGAATATAGCATGATATGTGTAATCATTCCTCTTCTGAATAACACCTAAATTATTTTTAATGTTTTACTACTGTTAAAATGCTTTACTGCCTCTATTTGCATATATATGGTCTCCTTAGCAATGAGGGATACACCTAATCATGCCCCTAATGTCTTCCAAATAGTGCAAGCAAGTGGCTTTTAGAATTTGGCTCATGTTTTCAATTTGGAATATTTTTATGTATTAATATATATTTTTAATATTTAAGATGTTTGAGAACAATTTAACTTTTTGACTATTTTTATATCTTCTTTGACAAATTGCCTTCCACTTTATTTTAATCTGAATAATTTGCCAGAAATTATACATAGGCATTTATTTCCTTCAGAAGAGAAATTCAAGAATGCAGGAGCTGATGCATTGTGGTCGCTCAAAGGGAACACTGAGCACAACTCTGAGACATAAATCTACGTCAGTGATTAGGTCTCTCACTCTCTTCTGGTACATCCAGCATCATACCAAATGCGTTAAAAAGTTCGAAGAACAAAGGAAAATTCAGCAAACGTCATGCCAAGTATTGCTGTGTGAGGCGCATTAAATTGTATTAAAGGTTTGGGTCATAGTCTGTGAACAATCAAAATATATTAACAAGAGCTAGACCACGAATAGGTGATGGATTTTAACAATTCACACATGCTAAAACTATAGACTGGAATGGGTATGTTTGATATGGAAATATGATGACCAAAATTTTTTTTTGCATTTTTAAATAAATTAATCCAATGATTTAAATTACGCTGCAGACAACTGAGGCTGAGAAAATTGGACTGAGTTTGGGCAGACTTGGAGAAAATTCTAAAGACTTTGAGAATGGCATATGAGAGAGAGAAAAAAATTAAAGAATGGTATTTGACTTTACAGTTACAGGAGGGTAGTATTTGCTAAAGCAGGAAAACATTCACAAGAGTGTAAGTTGAATGGGTTGCATCTGGTTATACTGGTGTGAGGAATGTTTGCCTTTTTCTTTTTTATTTAATAGGAAAATTTGTAGGTTTAAATATATGAATGAAGACAATTTCTTTACCTTATAAAATTATTGATGGTGGCTTAATTTTAATAACAAGATAGACTAGCATTCAATTATTTAGATATATTTATAGATTAGATTATAACTGCTAAGTTTAAATATGGCAAATATTTTTCTTTTTCCTGACACATTGACATTGTTATCTATTTTATAATGTCATTGTCCAATTGGCTTTCTTAGATTTTTGAATATGGAGAACATAAAATGAAAACCCTCACAATTCCAAGTAAATTGCTATCTTCACAGAAGAATCAAACAAAAGTGCTGTATTTTGGTGATTTTGTTGCTTACATATATTTTGGTAAGTATAATTGATACTGCTACTTTTTAACTAAATTATCTTTAAGGGAAAGATCATGATCATAATCAAAGTGATGTTCTCTTGTGAGTTCTGGATTTTGAAAAGCTTAAACTACCATGTGGCTATCATTCAAATGCTGTAACTGACAAAAAATAAAAGTTCCTAATATCTAAAGAAATGAGAAGCCTTAAAGAAAATTTTCAAATATAAAGAAGGAAGAATGAGAGAAAAAAAGTCAAACAGATGGTGGAAAGAAGGCAGATAAAGGAATAGGGGAGAACAAATAAAACAGGGCTTTAATATTTTTTAACATAACTACGTTTCATTCTAACCCTTCTTGAACATCAGCTTTATGTCCTGGGATGCAGTTAAATATATCAGAAAGAGAAATATAAAAAAGACCAAAAAGTTTCTTTCTAAAATTAAAATTGCATAGATCAATGAGAAAGGTTTCATCTTGAAAATTCCAGCTTTATAGTTCATTTCATTTTGCTATAAAATTATAGTGACCTTTGAGAATTTGATGCCATTTTTGATCAGTCTCTCTTTTACCCTTGATTTTTAAGTACTATTAATCCTGTTTTCCACTGCTTCTACCATGTACATTTTTAATATTTTCATTCTCATTAAATTTTCTCTATAGGAAAATTTAAAGACATATTTTATTTCTTTGACAATATTTTAATTTATTTATCTTTTATGTAGGCTGAAAAGCTTTGATTTATATTTGTTTCATGATAATTTTAGCATTTGTTTAAATCACTTATGGAGGCATAAAAGGACTTGTTCACTTAGAACTATTTGGGCAGGTTGGTTTTGTTTTGTTTTTGTTTTTTGTTTTGTTTTATTTTTGTTTTTTGTTTGTTTGTTTTGGTACCAATCACCCTTAGAATAATCTTGGACTTACCGAGTTTACACTGAGATTTATTCTTAATATGTCGTTACTTAACTGTATCAAGATTTTAGTTCATATCTTTTTAATATGTCACACTCTCACTTCTCTATTTAGTGTTATGTGCCAAGCAAGAATGCCCCAGAAAAACCATAACCATGTACTTGGCCTGTCTCCATGATGAACTGGATGATGCTGGGAAAATTTTAGCTCTCCCATCGAAAGAGGGAAAGCTCAGACTTTTTGTCTCTCTTTTCTTCTTTCTTTTCCTTCTTTTCTTCCTTTTCTCTTTATTTTGTTCTCTCTCTTTCTTAGGTAGTTTGTTGGCTTTTTAAATGGTCCCTAGCCCCTTACATTGTATTCTCCACAGAGCAGCCATATTTTTTTTCTTTTTAAAAATTAGTGCTACCAGTTAGCTTCTGTCATTCAGTGATTATAAATTCCACATGGCACGATGCCTGTTTTCGATGTCCTAAGAGGGTTTATAGGATTTGGCTTCTGTTACCTCTTAGACCTCATCTTCAACTAGTCTCTTACGGATAGAACTTCTACAGGAGAGATGGCTGCCTTTGTGTCGCCCTTCAGTGGAATCCCCTCACTAAATATCCACGTGGCCACTCCTCATCTCCTTCACGTCTCATGCTATTTTACTCTTCCCGTTATGTTGCCTGATCTCTTCAATGAAAATTATACTTCACTCCAGCAATCTTCATACCAAAAAATTCACATAACATAGGCTCATCCACACGCTGCTGAAAAATGTATTACACAAAATCAAGCATCGATGCCTCGTCAACATCAGTAGACCTGTCAACATGAGTTGCATAGCACTCTCACTCATTAATCACCTCTAACAAATTTGCCTCGATACTATCTACTATTTCACCAATTCATTTACTTGTGGTGTGAGGCAAGAGAAACATGTGCCCCTTTTTGAACTGCAGCTTATTCTAAAAGTCCATAACAAATATCCTTAGCAGCAGCCAGAATCAACTCTTCATCAACACTAAAAGGTTTTTTAGCTTTAACAGTCTGGTTAGCCACTAAGAACAATACTCTCAATGCAGATATATTTGAAGAGGTTGGCATTCCACAGTGTTTCTGTTCTTCATATTCACATCTTTTTTTTTTTTCTTTTGTAAAACTGCATACATTTGTCTTTTAATGAGGGCACTTTCCTCCACATGGCAGAGCAATTTTGAGGGTTCTGTGGCTTGCTTGGATAACCAGGTCCAACTTATAAAAAGTGGGCTTGAAGAATATGAAGTGCGTATTTAAATGAGCTTATAATTTAAGTAGGACTCTTGGTATTTTTTTTAAATGCAGCTTTTGTTTTGTTAGCAGTCTTCTGTTGTCTCATCATTGGATCTTTAGGTCTTTTCAAAGAAGTTTTCCAGAGATCTTTCTATTTTATGCATTTTGGCTAGTGTTAGCTTGTACAGTTACCAAAACTATAACTGAGACAAGTATCCAGTGCAGTAAAGAGGTACTGATGGAATTAGTAAGTAAAATAATGGTTGGACCATGTGTGGGCTTAAGTAAGTTTCAGATTCTAACTTAAAGCTTGTCACAAGACACACCTGTTCAATTTAAGACTATTAATTTATTTTTTTTTTTTATTTTTATTTTTTGTGGTGCCGGGGATTGAACTCAGGCCCTTGTGCTTGCAAGGCAAGCACTCTAATCACTGAGCTAAATCCCCAGCCCTTAAGGCTATTAATTTAAGTGCCATTATTAAGGCAGATGTGGCTTCATTTCCTTTTGCCACTAATTAATAGGGCTTTGTTATGAGTTTGCAAGCAAACGATTTATTATGGTCTCTGTGCATTCAAATCTCTCTGGACTGTTAAATTGTATTTGAAGCCATTCACCAGCACTAGCATCACTTCCTCAGCTCCACTGCAGACCATCAGGCATTAGATTCTCCCAAGGAGAGGACGCCATCTTGTGTGCAGTTCACAGTAGCCTTTGCGTTCTATGAGAATCTAATGCTACCACTTATCTGGGAGGAGGCAGAGATCATGCAGTAAATTGAGAGATGACAAGGTGCTATAAATACAAATGAAGCTTGGCTCTCTTGCCTGCCACTCACTTCCAGCCATTCCACCCAATTTCTAACAGGCTGTGGACCAGTATCCTGCCAAAAGAGGATCAATTGCTTGAGATCGCAAATGACAATAACTTTAAAAGTATGTTTGCGTCAACTTCATGTCTCTATATACTCTACATTAAAGTCAAGGTGGATATTTTGTGATTATCACAAAATTACTGAAAAGAATATTTCCATTTCTAACATCTTATCTTTGTAAAGCAAAGTTCTGTCAACCAAAAAAACATTACATAATCACCAGCAGATGGACCATCTAGTTTCAGGAATACAGGCTCTGGGCTCCCACTGTTTCTGCATTATAGTGAGTTGTACATTATTTCATTCAATAAATGTAATGCACTTGACTTATACGGAAACCATTCCCCTGCTCCATCTGTGGAAAAATTGTCTTCCATGAAAGTTGTCCCTGGACCACTTCTCTAGTCTTTCATTTTCCCTATTTCTACATTGTCAATTTCTCATAGTGTTGTCCAAAATGATGCGTAGTTTCCCAGTCCTTTTCTCTCTTTTTTACTCTACTATAATCTGTAAATACATATGTATCATGTTTTCTTCATTTAAAACACTGCCTGGTACATTAAAAATGTTTCTAAAAAAAAAAAGTTATTTTAATGTTACCATTGGTTTACCAGGAAACTTAAACAATAATTTTAGTAGGTGATACAAAATGTTAGCAAATGGAAAGACTATATTTTGTAATTGTTGTTATGTTTGATGATCATTTCATATAGTTTTCAAGTTTCTAAAAATATGAAGTGAGTAGATAAAATATATTATTAGGAAATATATTTTAGGCAAATGTAATTAACAGTAATAATTTTATATATAAATAAAATGGTGAAGCATGCATAAAACTTAATGACCTATTAGATGTTTGGTCTAACAGCAACCAAGATTTATCCAAATTTTGTGAAAATATGGCCTGGCATCCATAATGTGACAAGTTTTTTCCAGGCAATGTCAAATTAAAATCCAATTCTTAAAAAAATGGAAATATTTAAATTACTTGATTAATTGTGGATTCATCTAGATGCCATCAATACAATCTTATTCTACTTTGCTAAGGACAATACTGACACAAATTGAGTTAGACTTACATACTTTGGCCAGTTGTCTCCAACGCATCAGTTATTTGAGAGACAGATATAAAGATGGAGGTGACATCTGACATTAGTGGACGGAAAGAAGTCTTGGAAGATGGCCAAACTTGGGGAATTTGACAAAAATCCATTTAGGATCAGAACTTCTGCCTTGAAAACTGAATGATTTTCTGTGAACTGGAATTGACCAAATACCATTTATACTAAATATCTCACAAGAGAGCATGTGTATAGTCCATACCTCACATTATTTGAAATATACTTTTCAAATGATTGAGAATTTGTAGTAATTTAAACCACATAATGTCTTCTTGAAAGCAACATGTCTGGTAGAACAAAATCGTCCTTAATTTTTCAGTCTGGATAATCGTATCAACAACAACAAAAAGGAGATAATTATTCAGTTGTAAAATCCACTTTAATGTTTGAAATATGTAATAAAAACAAAAAGAAATGATTATAATTCTTCAGGCAAAGAAACAAGGATATGAACACATGGATTTAGCTTTGTGCTGAATTCTATAGGAAACAAATTTTACCTAAAATTGTGGAAAGAAGTAAACATGAAATTGCTGTGCTTTTTATACTCCCATATAGCTGCATAACATACTTTCAAGAACTTCATGACTTTGAATTACATTCATTTATGTTCGCCAAGTTTCTGTAGGTTGTAAGTCTGGTCAAGGCAGAGCCTTTTGCTCATAAGAATCAGCCAAGAAGTTCTCACAAGCTATCAAGCAGTTATCAAGCCTTTTTGAAGGCTTCTCCCAAGGTCACAGAGGGACACAATAATTACAGGATCCTAATTATGTTATCTGTAGGATTGTGGTTCTAGTTTTATTAGTATCTAGAAGGGAGGTAGGAACTCCCCTGCTTCTCCTAGAATCTATCTGTACTTGCTTGTCCCTTGTCCTCCACAGGGAGTTCAAACATGGAAGTGATTTTCTATTTCAAAGTCAACCAGGAAGAATCTGATTTCTTCTATTTAGAGTGTACATAAAATAATCACGAGAGTGATCATCAGCACAATCTGACTGGTAAAATAATCTGATCAACAAGCACAATCTCATCACATTCCCCTTTTCTGCCTATATTCAAGAAAGGGAATTATACAAGCCATGTACTCCATAAGAGCGGGATTCTGAGAGACAATTTCAGAAGTTAGACTAAGAAATTCTACTGCTATTTGTTTATCTAGCATCATTTTCGGCAAAATCAACCAGAGTTCTTATGAAAGTATTAATAACCTGTGACCTCTCAATAGGCAAGAGTTGACCTAATTTGGTACCAGAATCCTGACATTTGCACAAGTTGTCAAGTTTACTATTATGGACTTTAAAGTGGGAGACATAATTTGTATTAATTTGAATAAAATACTCTCAATTATGCCTATCAAGATTTATGGAGTTGAAGTTAATTTTAGATTGGGAGAAGCATAGTGGGAGAAACTCATTAGAATCACGGGGTAATTTATTGAAATGAAGAAATATCTTCTCTTGATTTATGATATTGCCATATCTTGCTTTTTGGGAAATTAAAATTATAATATTCCAATAAATTAACATTTATTTTTGTTATGATTATTCATTGTTAATAGAAGTAGCAGTAAGGCTGGTAATAAAAATTAATTGTGAGACAAAGAATGGGAACTTGGAAAAGTTTCTCTGCTGCAGCTGTAGGTGCAGGGAATTTCTTCCAAAGCCATTCCAGAAACTTGCTGATATTTACATAAAAGCACCTCCCTTTGCCTAAGGGAAAATTTTGGACAACCACATGCAGAGTCCATCAATAAGAGTATTTGCATCTTTAGGAATGTAAGCTGAATACATTTTTTGGTGAGACAAAAGATTGACTGATGCTCGCTATGTTTATCATGTAATTGAAAGTAACACACACTGTTTTGTTTATTTACTATTTATTTTATGTTACTTTTTTCAGAAAGCAGGAGGCAAATCAATGTGGTATGTGCTGCTTAGAGTCTTAGGAATAAAATTTAAGAGAATATGTTATAATTGAAAAGGGAGATTTCTTACCTTTCCTATTCTCATTTTCTTTCTTTTGTTTACCAATTAAATAGACAGACAAGGGAAAAAAACACAATTTAACTTCACTTAATCTAACACTTTCTAACTTTGTTTCCTAAAGTGACCACAGTCTTTATTAATAATGGACAGCAAAATCTTAATCTTTCAAAACTTTTTCTATCAATTTTCAATAAAATTGAGGTCCACAATTAACTGTTTTGGATAATTTCAGTAATTAAAAATAGTAAAATCACTACAAAATTAATAAGAGTTATATTTTGTCAAATAGACAAAAATGATAGAAATGCTAAATGACCTGAACTCTTTTTTGTTTATGTCATGAAATATTCTGTTAAGCAGTAATGATGGAGAATAAGCTGTTTAAGCATGAAACAGCTCAGACACAGAAACACATGATTATAAATATGAAGAGAGTTTGAATCTTTTAAACTTTTATTTATTTAGTTAGTTATTAATTTAGTTATTTATTTATTGGCAATGGGAAGTGTTGCAAGGGACTTCCCAGGGTTTTGTTTTTTTAAATTCTTTCTCAATTTTTTTTTTTTTTTTTTTTTAAGACAGAATCTCGCTACGTAAGTCAGGCTGGTCTTATAGTCACCATGCAGCCCAGACTAGCCTCAAATTCAGAGCCATCCTCCTTCCTCAGGTGCTGGGGTTCCAGGCATGTGCCACCACACCTGGCCGGTTTAGTTTTTTAATCAATATTGCAGACCTCAGTTAGGGAAGTTACTTTCATTACTTCTCAATGGTCCTAGAAGAACCAACATAAACAAGGATAAAGTTTCTTTTCTAAATGTCCTTGATTAAGAATTTTTGGTTCCTTTTGTCCCCCTTTAGAAACATAAAGTACACATATCTCCCATATAAATTATGCTAAACTTTAAGCAGGTCCTTTTCAGAGATGAATGTCCTGTGAAACTAAGTGCAGTTCAAACTCAGAATAACTTTGTGGTTTATTTACTAATACTTGGCCACCATGTTGAAATTATTTAAATTTTTAACAAGAATTATATTTTGATTTTATACTTGATGCTCCAAAGAATATACCTGCTCCAATTTGTAGACACTGTAACATACTTCATCTTCCACTTGATATGGGCGATTAAAAACTGTTTGCTCCATACTTGGTTACACAAAGTTTAGTCACTGGGTTTCAGAGGTGACTCCCAAATCTCTCAATTGCAAATGAATCTTTCCCTTAGATGTTAGATGTTAGTAAGTAAGCTATGTGATATAATTAACATCACATTTGTCTGACAGTCTAATCACAAATAAGCAATTTATTGTAAGAATTAGACATTGCATACTTTTGGGGAGAAACTGGAGAAGTAAAGATCTAGAAAGGCAGTTTGGAGAATCAGAGAAATGTCACCAGGTATCAAAAGCAGCGGGGTAATGGGACATATCTGTGACAGTTTAAATTGTCCTATTGCTAGTATTCACTGCACAATAAATATTTGTTTCAAAGAATTTACAGAATATGCAGTTTTAAATTTTTAAAAAAATTTTAGAAAGTATTTGCTTTTTTTTTATTCATGTATAGGATTCATATGGATAGGGAATATAACTTTTTTTACTCTTGTCTTAAAATTTTTATCAAGAATTTACACTATTTACTGAATAAATTAAAATATTTAAAATGCTCAGGTTTCATTTTATGCAAATAGGAAATAAACAAAGTCTAACTTTTAAATATTGATGTAAGAATTAAAAGCAATAAGAGGATTAAATTACTACAGTGTTCAGCTTATAAGTATTGAAAATTATTAAATCACTTAAGCTCTCATGATTGTTTTTTTAAGACAGTCAGTGTGTATTTAATGAATACTCTGTCACAGCATTGCACAAAACCTTGAAGAGAAAAATATTCTAAGACATTCAAAAACATATTATTATGATCCTGTGGTATTGTATAAACAGCATGGGGTTACATTTACAGAGAACAAGTTTAAAAATTTTTCTTCCCTGACTTACCAATTATTTGATCTTTGGCAAAGCAATTGTTCAGTCAAAAATGCAGTGTTTAAAAAAAAATTTAAGTAGTGGCAGAAATATTAATAATTATTGTGCTAAAGATAAAATGATAATATTTACAAGACTCTTTATTCAAAGGAACAAATCTAAAACTTTAATTGTATACCCTGTTGAGTTAAAGATGAATCTTCAATTAGAATAGACTTAAAAGCATTCAATATATCCCATGTTTTATATTTTAAAAGAAGCAATGTGTTGGAAGATATTCCAAATTGAAAGTCTACACTTTCCTTACATAATTTTTTAAACTACAAAAAAAGTCTAGTTCTTAAATGTTATGACCAAAGCTGAAACTAATGGCTGAAAATAAAAATAAGTCAAAACACATTTTTGTATGTATGATCTGTCTTATCAATCAGGAAGACAGTAAGCAAATATAACCCTTCAAGTTTTACTTCCCAGGAATAAAGTCTTCATCTTATAATTACTTTTAATGGGAAAAGCGAGCACTTGAAAGACTGTACAAAACTTTCAGTACAAATGATGACATTTCCCAACTCATTCACAAATAGCTCTTGAGGAAGAGTCCATGTATCATTTGAAAGTGTATGTCAGCATGGCTTCATCTAAACCAAATGGCATTTTCAAAACTTTTATATCTTTATTTAATGGTTTCTTCCAGCACTTGAAGTACTAATAGATTATCAAACTGAAAGATGTTTGCTCTGACCTTCACATAGCTCCATTTTTCTGAAAGTATAATGTTTCTTACCAACTATCAGAAGTGCATTAAGTAATATCTCATTCCTCAGTGATTCCATGTTGCTTTTATCACAAAATGAATGATAAACTTACAAATGGGAAAAATCCAAATGAAATCACATAAAATATTTGCTATTTTCTTCTGACACTGTAACTCAGAATCCTTCAATGAAAAAACATCTAGATATTTCAAATCCACACTTTTGTTTTCAGAGAAATCTTTTGGGTGGAGAACTATATTTACGCAGTTTTTAAAAACTGATAAACAATAAAAAATTTCTAAAGGACCAAGATACGGAAGTTTGCTAAAATATGTAAGAGATCTTTGAAACATAAACCAAAAAGTTCTATTTACTGAGCAACCAAGAGTTCACAACCTCTGAGATATTTTTACTTAGGAAAAACATAGAAGATTTGGTCCAAGAACATGAGGAAAATAGAAAAGAAAGAGTGAGTATGTTAAGAGAACAAATTAGGTCAACCCAGCAGAGTAACTATGTAAAGCACAACAAAGTTAGATTTGAACTCAACCCAGGAAGTCAAGAGCTTAGCAAAAATCAGAAAGGACTAAGGCTTTGTGAAGAAAGCCTACAGGAAAAAAACAAACAAACAAACAAACAAAAAAAACAAAACAAAAACAACAACTAGAATCAAGATATATTGTAGTGCAGTATGAAAATGAATATAGTAACATAGGAAATTAAGAAAATGGACAGCTCAGAGAATTATTAGCTTTAGCAAAATGAGAAAATATAAGGTTAAAAAAAGTTTCGAAGAGTAAAACTTGATTCAGCAGGATCCAAATATTTGCCTAATCAGAACGAACATGTGGTAGCATATAAGAACACAGTTATGTAACAAGGCTTCTTGGACTTTAGTTTCATATCTGTAACTAATTAGCTTGTGTCTTTGGACTATTCCTGTCTTATCCCCCTTATCTGTACAATAATAGTAAAATAATAGTACTGTGCTTCTATGGTAACTGAGGGCATTGGTACAGCATGGCTTCTAAATGTTTGGCTCATGACCAAAAAGGTTTTTTGTTTGTACATTGTTTGTTCATTAGTAATGATACATTTTGAGTTGACTGAAATTCTGAAATAAGTCATAACTATATAATGCAATTTTATTTTGAGATCAATTCTTTCCTAGGCTTTATTTTCTGTTCTCCTTTTCTATTACCTTGCATTCTCATATAGTATTCCTGATTGTTTTTATTGATTACTATATATACATACACACACACACATACACACACACACACACACATACACACATACTTTTTAAGGAGAGAAACGCTTAGCCTAGAATCATGCTATCTTTCTCCAGAGGATAGTCTTGCTTGCTGCAGGCAAGAGATAAAGGACCTTAGCAATCTTGGTCATTTTAATTGCCACAATTGAGATATTTTATATCTTGGCATTAAGCCCTATTAAACAACTACTTTCAATGCCTTTGTCCTGGAGGCTGTCATTTAGAAAACCAAATTGAAAATACGCAATGTTTGTGAGGCACCAACCAGGCAAATGCTTATAGCAGACTCCAAAGCGCAACCGCGTCCAGCCCCTCAGCTGTCTCGTCCCTTATTGATTAGCATTCTTTGAGTTAAGCTACCCAAAGTACAGCAAAGATTTCTATAAAATTCCTTCTCTCAAGACATTTTGGTTCCATAATTTACTCTTGTTTTCAATTTAGTCTCAGAGAGTTTATTCTTCTGTGTCTCAAAGTACACAATGGCTGGAAGTAAATATTTAGGTTGACTTTAATAAAGAGAAGATATGTAAGACAATGAGAGTATAAAAACTACAAACTTCCTTTTATCAATATGGTATTGGTTTCCTAGGGCTGTTGTAAATATCTAAAACAAATTTCCCCTCTTAAAATAACAAAAAAATACAAAAGAATAGTAAGGCCTCAGACTTGCAGAAAATATTTGAAAAATTCATATCTAATAAAAGATTGCCATACAAATGATACAAAGTACACTTACTAACAATCATAAAAAGACCAAACCAGTAGGGAAATATAAAAAGACCAGCACAGACATCGCGCTAAAGGAGATATGTTAATAGCAAGTTAATAACAAGATGCTCAACAGGATGTCCATCAGACATTTGCAAGTTAAAATAACAATAAGATCACTATAAACAATTAGAATGGCCAAATATCCAAATACTAAGGATGTCAAATACCAGTGAGCATGCAGGACCAAAAGAACTCTTAAAGTTTGCTGATGGGGAGTGAAAATAGTAGGGTCTCACTGGAAAACACTTGCATTTTCTTACAAATTGAAAAGATAGCAGACAGCAATTGTGCTTCTTGGTATTGAGTCAGAGGAGATGAAAATGACCTCACAAAAGCATTGTGAATGTTTACAGCAACTTTAGTAAAAATAGTGAAACTTGAAAGCAATAAAGTTATCTTCCTGGAGGTGAATAGGTCAACACTGATATATCCAGACAATGAAATATTATTCAATGTTAACAAGAAATAGGTTATCAAGTCATAAAAAGGCATGGAAGAGTATTAAATGAATATTAATCTGAAAAGGTACATAATGCATGAGTCCTACTACATGACATTCTGGGAATGGTGCAACTGTGAAGAACATAAAAAGATGAATAGATACCAGGAGTTGAGGTAAAAGAGGGATCCATCTATGGGCCACAAGACTTTAACCGTAGTGAACAGTTCTGTAAAATACCACACAGATGGATACATGTTTTTTAGACCTTCATCCAAAGGCCAGCAATGGATTACATGAAATACGAACTGGAAAGTAAGTTTTGGACTTTGGGTGGTAATGAATTGTGAGTGTGGGTTCCTCGATTATAACAAATATGTCACTAGAGCAGTACATTCCTAGAGGAGGAGACCATGATCCTGTAGAGACACCAGAGAAATCTCTGCACCTTTTCACTCACCATTGCTGTGTATCTAAATCTTCTCTATGAATAAAGGCTCTTTTGCAAGGAGAAAAAAAAAAAAAAGAGAGAGAGAGAGAGAGAGAGAGAGAACTTGCATTCTCTTGTAATTCCTGTGGAGAATATAAGGGAGAGTCTTTCATTGTTTCTCCCAGGCCCTGTTGGTTCCAGGTATTTCTTGCCTGGTGACTACATTGCTCCACTTTCATCTTCCATCTTCGCGGGGCTGTCTCTTCTTTGTCAGTGTTTTTTTCTGCTTTATCTCAGCATACTTATCATTGGATTTAGGGAGATTTTCTCAAGGTCCTTAATTTTATGTGCAAATGTCTTTTATCCATATAAAGTCACATTCATAGCTTCTGGGGATTCTAATATCTTTTGGGGAATGATTATTCAGTCTGCTAAATATTTTGAAATTTATTTTGAAATTCTAGGATGTAAAAATATGTTCAGAAGCATGGTACATCAGTATTTCAAATCAAGAGACAAAGCTTAAAAATACTATTAAAAGATTAATTAAATGAATTGAATATAAAGTTTATTTTTAATGAAAAATGGAAAACTAAGTAAGTGTAGCTGTCTTTCTTCTTTTCGTTAGATATCAACCAGCATTTAATTTTCCATAGCCGGGTCTGGGCATAGTGGCATACACCTGAAATCCTGGTACTCTGGGAAACAGGCAATTGCACATCTGGACAAATTAGTTACTTAATTAGATCCTATCTCAGAGAAAAAAAAAAAAAAAGAAAAATAGAAAAAGGTTCCAGATAGAGTTCAGCATAAAGGCCCTGGGCTTATTTACCAGTATCACCAAAATAAATAATTTCCACAGGAAATTTTTACAAGTATATGTAAAAACCGTAACTGTAAATAACCAAGACACAATAAACCACACGCATACTTAAAATTCACTTGTCGTTTACTTTTTATAATTTAATATGTGTTCATATTTATTTTAGGTATTTATTTATTTATTTTTGTTTTTAAAATTCAAAAGGAAAGCAGCGTGGCCCTTAATGGACAAATACACTGACCAATTGTATCTATTTTGTTTCTGAAAGGGAATCTCTTAAGAAAAGTCAGCACCCTGCTGTTTCACTCCAGGCTTGCTGTTTACCAATGTTGGACACGTGTTAAAAATGAATGCTTAATAGGTACTAATTATGCTCTAGCGGTGTCTGTGATTGGGTAAATCGCTCACACGAAGTCATACAATTGATAACGCTCAAGCAAATACGATATAATTTTATAAAATTAAGTCTAATAATATGTCTTAATGAAGGAAATGTACTAAAGCGTATCAGTAACCTGAGGAAATACACTGAATCACCAACTTAACTTGGAGAATATATTAAAGAATTTACAAATGTTATGCATTTGCTCAGGATGAGCACATATTGCTTTGAATAAAATCTCCGTTTAGGCAAAACTGTCTTTTTTGCCATCTTAAAAATCAAGTGCACTGCAAATCAAGAAGCAATCTAAACTGTTTAAAACCTCAGTTTTATATTTTGCTTCACCAATATAATCAGAGAGACCCATTTTGGACATTTTCTTGGCTTACTTTCTCCTCGGTATTTAGTCTTCAGCGGAAGTAAGAGCCAGCTCATATTTACTATGCGATGGTCCTCCTTAGCTTGGGGTGCTCGGGGGAGATGGAAGAGTCAGAACTCATCACGATCTGGCTGGCTCGTCCTAAGTAATGACTGAGGAGTGGAGTGATCTCTCCACGTGCTTTATTCCCCATTTATTTGCACATTTAATACACTTACTTTGTATTTTTAAGCCCCATGAAACGTAAGTCACTGTATTACTGGCAACATAAATTATACAATATTTTATCAATACATTTTGTAATATTTCATTATATTTCCAAATTTGATAACAAGTTAGGGGTGGAATGTAAAATGTACACTTCTTTAGAAAGTAGCCATTTACTTGTCTATAATGAGTTTACTATGGTTATGGAATTATCTACATGTGAGAAAAACACATACACTAAAAAGATATTTTGGTTGTGTGAAATCTTGCTTCCCTCATGTCAAGATGAAAGAACTCTGTATACATTTATATACAAGTGCAGGGTGAGGCATCTTTAACAAAATTGCATTTCACAGATCACAGTTTGACGGAACGTGACCTAAATTTAGGCAAGGATAAATATATCACTATAGTCAAATATTTAAATTTTAATATCTCATTTTAAGAAACTGATATTAGAAATAGGAAATTAACAAGAGATAGAAAAATTAAATTTTTACTGGACCCCACAAATATACTCGATTATGTTGTCTCAGTTACTTTCCTCATGATTGACAAAGACACCAGACACACAAGTGGAGGAAGGAAGGTTTATCTTGGCTCATAGTTTGTGAAGAATTCAGTCTGTAGTTGACAGGCTCCAAGGCAGGGTGGCATAGCAGAGGGTAATCATAGAGGAGGGACAGTTCATGGAATGGCAGGCAGAAGGCGGCAAAATAAGCAAACAATGGAAACAGGAGTGGAGCAAGCCTCCTTTCTCCATTATCCCCCCCAGCTACAAGCCTTTTTGGGTGGTGCCACCCACACACAGAATGGGCCTCTCGTTATACACACCCAGAACTATGCTAAACCTATTTAGTACCACACACCCTTAATCCCAATAGCACACCCTAGATCCAGCCAGCACCCAAAGCCCCATGGGGAGACATGTAAATACAAGCCGTAACCAATGTGTTAATCAAAAAATATTTTAAAATGTTAAGAAGCTGAAAATAGTAATTATAGTACCCTGATTTGATCATTACACATTGATTCATGCATTGAATTACCATGTTGGACCACATAAATATTTATGCTTTAAAAATTAACAAAAATTTGCAAAAAAATCTTGAACATTATCTATTGTGATAGCTTAATAGGCTTTCATCATACACTTTAGTTAGGAGTAGCAGGATGAAAATTTGGCTACAAATATGGACAACATGTTGGACAATATGGACCATATGATGGGTTATAAAACAAATTTCAATAAATATAAAAATACTGAAACTATTGAAATATCTATTTTTATAAAACTGACATAAAATCATGGAGATTAAAAAACGAAATATATTGGAGAGGTCTCTAAAAGTTATAAATTGAAATGTTACACATCCATTGAACACACATCTCAAGAATATTTACTCTGCCTTAAAGAAGAAAAATTTGAGTCATTTGTAGGAAAACAGGTTCATCTTGAGAACTAATGTTAAATGAAATAATTTAGACACGCAAGATTAAATATTGCATGGTTTGTCTTGTATGAGAAACCCAAAGTATAAATAAAGAGCAAACTAAAGAACAGATGCTAGGAAATAAAGACATGGGTCTTTTGCAAATGGAAGTGGATCAAGAAAAGGATGGAGGGGTGTGGCGGGGAGAAGAAAGGGATGAAACAGAATTAAGATATGCTATGTATAGGTACCAACTCCCCGCTAGGCATGTAATCACTGTGTACTGCAAATATGTAGTAATAAAAGAAAAAAATAATAAATTCAAAGACAAATTAGACATATTTTGAACTGAATAACATGAAAAATGTGTCAAAATTTCTGGAATGCATCTTTATTAAGTACTTGTATCAGGAAAATTCAGGCATCAGAAGAGTGCTCTGTGTTTCTATCTTAAGAAACTAGAGAAAATACATAAATTATTAAAAAAAAGAAGTAATGAAGAGCAAATATCAATGTTTAAAACATTAATAACAATGAACACAGTGGAGGAGACAAAAGACTCATCTTTAAGTATTTTGATACAATGGATAGAGCTCTTGACAGATGTCCAAAGAGGAAAGGTCATAGTAGAAAGTTACCAGTATCTGGCATAAGAACATCTTACATCCTACACATTCCAACATAACAACATACCATGAACCAGAGTATGCCAACAAATTCAAAAATTTAATGAAATGAAAAAATGCTTGAAAGACAAAAACCACCACATTTTATTCCAAGTATGAAATACATGTAGATAAAATGAATAGTCATAGAACTGTTAAAATATGTAAATTGAAACTTTAATAACACCAACAGCAAAAACAAGTATTTGAACTTCTGATGGTTTTACTGATATGTTTTACCAAGAAATTAAAAAAGAAATATCAATCAGAAAATAAAAGAGAAAGCTACAAATCAAATAATTCTATAATGTCAGAGATAAATTTCCCTCAAAGCCAATCTTCACAGGCAAAAAAAAAAAAAAAAAGTACTGAATGATATCCATGACCAATGCAGATACAGAATTTTACCAGACATTTTTAGGGTATTTAATGCAAGAATATAAAAAAAAGAATGATCAAGTTTATTTAAGTAGTACAAATCCAACCTACCAACTGAAAACCATGCAATGCAATTAATCGTAATGTGAAATGTAATATTAAACATAAATAAAATATAATTTTAATAAGTTATAAGTATTTGGTCGTATTTAACATTTTTTTCAGCAGAATATCTCATAGCAAAGTAAAAACAGAAAGTAGACTTTCTACTTCATATACTGCATCTACAAACCTCAGAGTCTAATACCATGTTTAATGGAGATTATTGAATGCTTTCATCCTAAAACTGGGAAGAATAATAATTCTCAAGCTCACCACTCTACCATTGTACTCAAATACTTGTCCAGCCCAGCTCAGTAATTTTTTAAAAGGACAAAAGGAAAACGGTGTAGACTGAAAAGGAAAGGTAAAACTGCTTATTCACAAAGGGAATTACATTCAATATAGAAAATTTTGGGGAAAATAGAAAACGTAAATGCATTTTTAAATGTCACATGACAAAAGATAAATAAGCAGTGACAACACTTTATCTTTATACAGCAGCATTGGAAAATCTAAAATATAATAAAAATTATATTCATGATAGCATCAAAAAGAATAAAATGAAATCTATTTAACAGAAGAAATACACACAACTGCACAATGAAATCTATAGGTATGGTGAAAGAAATTAAAACTTTAAATATGCAGAAAGACACTCATTTGATGTATTAGACTACTAAGAAATCATCTCTTTCCAGTTTGATGCATAGTTTTGATGTAAGACTATTGAAAATCTCAGGAGGCTGTGTATATGTGTGAAGGTATATATCTGTATAGAAAATGGAAAGGCAATTGTAACCTCTACATACCATTCAAAGATCTCAAATAGCCAAAACAATTTTGAAAAGAGCAAATTTGAAAGAAGCATGTTTTTGAAAGTTGACATTAGCTGATTTCCAGACTTACTATAGAATTAGACTAATGGAAGTACTGATATTTTTGTAAAGATAAATAAATAGATCAATTCTATTTATTACTTCCATAGTGCTAGAATTATTTTCTCTAAAGACTCCTAAAATATCTTTTCACTTGAGAAGGATATTTAGAAAATAAGAGCTAATAATATTTGATGTATGATTGCTTGTAGTTTAAGGCTAGAACACATCTTAACTAGACAGAGATATATGGATGGAGCTAAACTCAATTCCGTTTTCCATTTTTCCCATTTCATATTTGATTCTTATTATATTAAGAAATCTGGTTCCCTACAACATTGATACATTTACTCTCTAGTTCCATTAAACAACAGGTACAAAAGGTTTTTTGGTTTTTGTTTGTTTGTTTTTTATTTTTTTAGAATTACCCCATTCATTCTGTTACTATGTCACATACGATGCAAAAGAATAATGCTACAAGCAGATGACATCGTGACAGAATAGAAAGTCCCAACACTTTTTCTTCACATTTACACTAATTTAACATAACACTTAGGAGAGGAACAAAATTCAGCTGAGAGGTAGCAGTATTCTAAACAAGCATAGAAGAAAGAACAATTGAAGTGGGTGAGAAGAGCACTTCCACTTTTTCAATCGCAGGTCCCTCGCAAGTCAGCACAACTCATCCCAAGAGAATCCAGACTACTACATGAAATGGGAATAATACATGAACAAAACGAGAGTATTAAAGAGAAGGCAGAGCCCATGTGTGATATTTACTCTTTTCCTCGACAACCTGTAGAATAATTATTGTGATAATTAAAACTGATAATACTTAAACGCTATGACATAGTCGGTACATTTTAGGTTACAAACTAGGAGATTAAGAAGGAAAAAAAAGGATGTATTTTTGTACACAAAAATGTATTCATCTTAGCCTGGAGGGGTGACTAAGACCCCGAGCAAAAAGAGTCTGGAACGTCAGTATTCTGCCTGGATTGTGTTGATTTAATTTTCATTGATTTTAATCGCATGGTATGGTACTGTTGAGAAACACCCTAAGGCATCTCTTTCCTCTGTTTCAAACACACTTTTCCTTAACCCCATCGTGGGGAAACTGAACCGGACTGACCTCTCCAGATCAATCACCCGAGGTAGCATGGTAACTTCCTCGTCTGCCTCTTGACCCAGAGTCATAAAGAGCCCAAACTGGCCTATAGCAGTTCTAGCTTATAACTTACTGAACACATTGTTGTGTCTTCTAGCCAGAGGACCCCTCTCTCTGAAACAAAGTCCTCTAGGCTAACGCGGCATGAAATTACAGCAATATGAACAACAAATTTTGCTACTAGATCAATAGCCATAATTGCAACTATTGCTATCTCCATTCTCCCCTCTTTTCTTGAGCCCATCAATTCTGCCTCTGGGGAAACATTATTATACACTAAATGTAGATTCAAAATACATCCAGCCTTCTGTTTGACCTTGCCCAAGAACCGTGAGGTATTTTTACCTAGCTAGCTCTGTCTTTGAGTCTACAAAAGGCCGTGCCAGCATTCGATCAAAACTAACGGTTTCAGAATGCTGGAGAGCAGGGAATGCTAGCAAACTCCATGAGCTCAGAGCTAATTTCTGTTATCGTGAATGCACTTGTTGACCAGATAAAGTATTGAGTGGAACATCACGATAAAGCAAAAGGCATTCTGTGATTCCGTAAAAGATAGTTTAGCCAGAAACACTATCTACATGGTAGGAAAATTCATATGCAAAGTACGTGTGTATTACAATAAGAATAAATGCTAGCCCTTTCATTCCAGATACAGTCTCTATTCCTAGTAAGTAGCTGCCCGTTCACACATGGGAATATGTACTATTGGAAACTGTGTTGTTCTCTTTCTTTTTCTTACACTAGTACATGTTTTCAGTATTTAATGATTACAGTTCTCCTGGATCGTTGTTACATGTGTGTAACAAATTCTATTCACAGAATTGGCCAACCAAACTATTAGGTGCTTATTAATAATACACATCTCTTCTAAGGCTGTGCTTTGTTGACCATACACAAAGAACATAAATATCTTACTTTTTTCACTCAGAAAGACATATCCAAACAGTTATTCCCAAATTACCTTGCCACTAATTTTCCAAGAAGTTTTCTTCCTAATCCCTGACTTGAAAGATAAGTCTTCGGCCAAAACACCCTAAATGGCATACAGTCACACCTCTGACTACTTCATCTTTAAAGAAAATGTTTCAAAAGACAGGTGACTTGATCAAAGTTCTGCTCTCCAGTCTCATGTCCTAAATACGCTCAGAATCATGTAATACCATCTGTAATGATAGCCCGAGTCTTCCTTGCACAGTCAGCTGATTTTCTGTGGGACTCCATGAGGCCATAGTTGTAAGCTGGGAGAGAGAGGTGGTATTGCAGGAGTGAAAACAATGGATATTGGGACTACTTTATGTAATTTATTTGTACATTCAGAGTCTTTCCAGGTCAAATCACACATAGAGCACATTCTTTTGATAATGAGTGCTGCTATTAGTGAAACAAAATAGGATTACAGTCCTGGGCAGAGTGTACTACTCCATGTGGAGTAGCAGTCCAAAGCTTCCTTGCTAATTGGGCCAGCCACCCTCACTCACAGTGTTCTTCTCTGTTTAGCCTTTTGACTCAGAAGGATGAGGACCTGAGAAAGACCCAGGGTAATTCTTATTTCCCAGTTTAACGGAATCATAAGTGTGCCTCTAGTGCAAGCCTTTACCCCTCTAGAACTAAGACTTCTGGGCCATCAAACCATCACATCACAGGAGCCAGAAGCAAACATTTCTCTGGTGGATCACTAAGGCTGATGATAAGTGATGCCATTGCCATTTCTACCCCTTGATTAATTCCTGGACCTGTGAATCTTGGCTACGGGAAAAAAACAAAAACAAAAACAAAAAAAACAAAAAAACCTCAGTACTACATATCAGGTGCTGTTTTGAATTGGGTACTGCCTTCTGCAGAACCTTGCCCCAGCCCTGCAAGGTTTGGCCACCTAGCGATGCTGTACGTGCATCTTTAGAAAGTCGTTCCACCATGCTAAGAATCCAGCTGCTTCTGGATGGCAGGGCACACGGTGAGACCAGTGGACTCCTCAGCAGGAGTCTATTGCCACAGCTTTTTGATTTTGACATATGTTCCTTGGTCAGAAGGAGTGCTGTGTGGAATATCACGAACAGGGTAAGGAATTCTGTAAGTCCTTGCATGGTAGTTTTGGCAGAAACATTATTTTTAGAGAAGACAAGTCCATTCCAAAAATACTGAACAAGAGGTTTTTGTTTGTTTTTCACAAAAGAATAAGAGTCATCTTCAGAAGTTAGCTGACTTTAAAATCTTAATGGATTGCACTGCTATTCACCAACGTAAGGGCTACCAAAATATCAAACCATCTCTTCATCTGCTTCTGCCACTTCCCCCACAATTATACATACTTTATCATATGGTACAAGTAGCAGAGTAGCTTGCACAGCAGCCTGGGTACATTAAAGAACCTCCTGTTCTGGGCTCCTGCCCAAGCTAGCAGATTTTACTCAATAAATTTGAAATTAACACACTCACAAATACAGGGAAGCCCACTGGACATCGTGCCTCTCCACTGTGTGTAGGAGGAGCCACACGCAGCAACTTATTTTTCACAAGTGTCCAATCCCATGGGCCTGTACAAGTTAAGCTGTGCTGGTTGCTGCTTTGTTGTCCCTTATGGCAACTATGCCCACTTCACACTTGGAGGCTGAGTGCCAGCGTGTAGTGCCTCCCATACTGGAATTTCATTAGTCCCATTGCGTTTATGTCTCCCGGTTCAGTGGCTGCATTTCACTGTAAATCCTGGTCTACAAACAAAACCAATTAAGGAACCTGTAAGGATGCTGATGATTCCTTTACAAATTTATTTCTCACAGTATTAGTTCCCAGTATAGTTAATTAGGTCTTAAAAGACAATTCACTCTAACATTCCATCTCCTTAAACATTTCCTCTTTAGTAAGTGCCACAGGCCCTTCTGATTCAGTGGGCTACCTCTTGGTCCACATTTTATCCAACCAACCAAAGAAACCACTGCAACCCTTCTTTATACCCTTTCTGCTTATTCATCCTCTATGGACAAATCTGGCCTGGTCCAAATTTATGTTCGCTCCAACATAATCTCACATAATCTCACACCCTCAGCAACTATTACCATACAGTTTTACCAAATCAGTCTGCAGAAAGTATAAAACTCAAGTGGAGATACATATAGCTTTTCATAGGTCATATTTTATACTTCTGGGATCCTGTAAGAATAAAGTTTAGTTACAAATGTAGAAGCAAAGAAAAGTGATACAATGATGAAGAGAATTTTCATCATATTGCCTGGAAACCCATTTTCCTTAGGCAATGTAGAATAAATCCCCTCAGTGAAGAGGCCTCTCCACTGGCACAAATGATTCTTTAGAATGCCTGGCTTCAAAGTTGCCAGGTTGATTTGCATCTTCTTACAAATCCCCATCCCAAATTTCACACAGATTTTCATTGTTTTATTGTCAGGGCCCTCACTTAAAGAGCAGACACCCTGCAAGGCTGCTGGTTCAATTTGCTTTTAATGGTCCAGGTAGAGTGTAGCATCCTGCATTTGACTCTCAGTAGCCTCAGCCCTTATTGCACAGGGTATGTGGGTTTTGTTTAGGGCACACACAACATCTGGGTCATTTATATGCTTGTATTGAGAATTTGTATCCCTGCCTTCATCTGCTCTTGTCAGCATTTGGTCCAGTCAAGTATTTTATTATTTTTCTTAAAATGCTTAAAAGCATTATATCTACACTTATAAAGAACTTCTTGCTCTTTTTTTTTTTTTTTTTTTTTTTTTTTTTTTTTTTTTTTTTTTTTTTTTTTTTTTTTTTTTTTTTTTTTTTTTTTTTTTTTTTTTTTTTTTTTTTTTTT